>CM073497.1:37406825-37506825 GCA_037074585.1 Biancaea sappan
ACATTGTTGCATCATATTCCGAAGTGTGTAGCTCTTCCTAGGTACCACGATGTTGGGGTAATGATGTTAGATCAATAAGGAAGATTGAGGGCTAGGCGATATGACCACAAACGCCATAGGGATTGTATGGCAAAGTCTATAATTGAGCATGATCTCCCATATTCTTATGTTGAGTATAGATGGGTTAGGGAGACACATGAAAACTTGAATCCCGAAGTGAAGCATATTAGTAGGAATACCGCAGTCTCTGATGTTTGGAACTTTTATCTAGAGCAGAAGGAGAAGTTGAAACATAGTATGATGAATAGTCCAGCTAGGATTTGTTTGACTTCTGATTTTTGGACTTGTTGAAGGTTATATTTGTTTAACAGCCCATTTTGTCGATGACACTTGGAAGCTAAATAGTAAGATTCTTTCATTTTGTAAAATGGTGCCACCACATACTGGCCAAGAGTTGGCTAGGAAGATTTTAGCTTGTCTTAAGGAATGGGGAATTGACAAGAAAATTTTTTCTCTTACTTTGGACAATGCTTCTGCTAATGATAGTATGCAAAACATATTGAAAGAGCATTTGT
The DNA here is from genome assembly GCA_037074585.1 of Biancaea sappan. NCBI lineage: Eukaryota > Viridiplantae > Streptophyta > Magnoliopsida > Fabales > Fabaceae > Biancaea > Biancaea sappan. The sequence goes on from CM073497.1 coordinate 37,407,401, forward strand.
CTTTGCAAAATAGTTTGTTGTGTAATGGAAGGTTCTTTCATGTTAGGTGTTGTGCTCACATTTTGAATCTAATTGTTAATGAGGGGTTGAAAGTTACTAATGAGGCTTTACAGAAAATAAGAGAAAGTATTAAGTATGTTAGAGCTTCTGAAGCAAGGAAAATAATGTTCAATGATTGTGTTGAACAAGTTGGTGGTATTGATACTAGTGTGGGTTTGAGGTTAGATGTCCCCACTAGGTGGAATTCAACATTTATGATGTTAGATAGTGCACTAAAATATAGACGTGCATTTGGAAGCTTGGCTCTACATGATAAAAATTTTGTGACCTGCCCATTACAAGAGGAGTGGAGAAGAGGAGAATTGATTCGTGATTTCTTGAATCCTTTTTATGTCATCACTAACTTATTTTCTGGCTCTTCTTATCCCACTTCCAATGTGTATTTCATACAAATTTGGAAGATTGAATGTTTGTTGAAGGATAGCATAAATAGTGATGATTTAATAATTCGCGACATGGCTTTAAGAATGATGGGCAAATTTGACAAATATTGGAGTGAATATAGTGTCATCCTTTCCATAGCATGTGTGTTTGATCCAAGATGTAAATTTGACTTCTTGCAATATTGCTACGGGAGGCTTGATGTTCTTGATGTGAATGAAAAGATCAATCATATTAAGAATGAGATGTATGATCTTTTTTCTCACTATGAAAAGAAAGAATATTCAGATTGTGGCCCAAGAGAATCTTCAGTAATTGGTTCTTCCCAATACAATGCAATAGCAAGTGGTTCTTCCCAATCAAATGCAAGCTTTGATGTCTTTGAATTGGCTGTAAGTGACTAAGCATTCCTTTATGTTTTTAAATTATATCAAAACTTGTGCTTTCTTTTAATTTTGTTTTATTATTTTGAATGTATAGGATTTTGTTGATTATGTCAATCAAGGTCCTAATAACAACGGGAAGTCTGAATTAGATCAATATTTAGAAGAACTGAAACTTGAAGCTAAATTTCATAGATCATTGGATATTTTAGACTTTTGGAAGAGTTATCATGTTAAATATCCATGCCTTTCTAGAATGGCATGTGATGTTCTAAGCATTCCAATCACCACAGTAGCCAGCGAATCAACTTTTAGTATTGGATCCCGAGTTCTTAGCAAATATAGATGTTCTCTTCTTCCAGACAATGTTCAGGCAATTATATGTGCCCGAAATTGGTTACATGGATTCAATTCTGAAAGTCAAGGTAATAATATATTAATATACTCAAATTAGTTTATAGTATTAATTTTAATGATTTGATTTTAATTTTCCTTATGATTCATTTATTCTTATTATGAGATGTAGATGAAGATGTTAATGCTAAAGGTGATGATGACAATGGTTCAAATACTACTGTTGATGTTGATGTTCATGGTAATGATTTTAGTTTTAAATTTACTTAATGATTTAGTGGAAATTTTTGGTGGTTTGTTTGATTTAATTACTAATATTCTTTTCATTTTTTTGCTTTGCAGTTTGATTCAAGATAATTTTCGCTTTTGGAGTGTGATGGTCTTCCTACTCGTTGCTACATTTATTATTATGTTGATTGTTAATGTTAAGTACTTAAGTTGTGATTTGTGAACAATATAATGTTTCTTTCTTATGCTTCTTAAATTTGAACTTGGATGTTGAATGTTGATGTTAATTGTTAAGGTCTTAAGGACTTAAGAGTTAAGATTGTAAGTTGATGGGTTTCTTCAGTAATACTTTGATGTTGAATGTTGCTTACTCAGTACTGGATTTATGATGTTGCTAAGTACTTTTGTAAGTTTTGTTGATTGATTATTTGATTATAGTTTAGTGGTTATGTATTTATAGGATTTTATTATGGTATTGATTCCTATATAGAATGGAGAATAGGTGCTTTTGTTTATTTTTTATTATTTTTACTTTGTGATGTGGAATTAGGTTAAGTTTATAGCTACGTTGGTCTTGATTCTTGGTCATTGGAGTTATAAACTGTTATATTGTTGTATTGTTTATATTTTAAATTTTAATGGCACTTATTTTATTACCATTTGGAAGTGAAACTGAATATTATTTTTTTGTTATAATGATAGAAATGTATTATAATGATAAAAAGGTGGAAATATATTAATATACAAATGAATGACCTTTAGAATTAGAAGAAGAAAAACGTTTTGGCTGAAGCAACAACAAAAAAATTGAAATTCATTTTCAATGAAAAAGAACCAAAAAAAAGGCTGATTTGACCAAAAAAAAAAAGGGCGTGGGCTGGTGGGTTGGCCCGTTGAGCCCACCAGCCCGCACTTAGGTGGGTTGGGTTGTTAAATTATCAGCCCGTTTATAAACGGGCCGGCCCGGCCTGGCCCGCGAAATGACCAACCCGTCGTGAGCCAGCCCGTCAGCCCGTTTTGACAGCTGTCACAAAAGAGGAGAGGTTGTTGAGGCATTTCATTTCTTCTAGACACATTTCCAGTTCTTTGACACCTAGAACAGTTCTTGCAAAAATCATAGGCATCCCTAAACAAAGTAGGCCAATATAAACCAGAATCTAACACTTTTCTAGCTGTTCTTTGGGGACCAAAATGTCCACCACATGCAAGAGTATGACAAAAATTTAGCACAGATGCAAATTCATGATTTGGAACACATCTCCTAACAATTTGGTCACTACAAATCTTCCATAAATAAGGGTCATCCCACACATAGTACCTAGCCTCGCTTCTTAATTTGTTCAACTGATGTTTATTTTGGTATGCAGGCAATTCAAATGCAACAAGATAATTCACTAAATCAGCATACCAAGGCTCACTAATACCATGCAAAATGGAAAAACACTCATCTGAGAAGTGATCTCTAATAGGAAGATGCTCCAAAGGATGCTCCAAAAGCCTACTTAAATGATCGGCTACTACATTCTCTGCTCCACTCTTATCCTTGATTTCCACATCAAATTCTTGGAGGAGTAGCATCCATCTAAGCAATCTTGGCTTTGCATCCGGTTTCTTCAACAAATATTTCAGTGCTGCATGGTCAGAAAATACAATTACTTTGGAGGCAAGCAAATATGATCTAAATTTTTCTAAAGCAAAAACAATTGCTAAAAACTCCTTCTATGTAGTTGTGTAATTTGATTGAGCTGAATCAAGGGTGCGGGACGCATAGGCTATGACATGCAACTTTCTCTCTACTCTTTGTGAAAGTACTGCTCCTACAGCAAAATTTGATGCATCACACATGAGCTCAAAGGGAAGATCCCACCGTGGAGGTTGGATGATAGGAGGGGAGGTAAGTTGCTTTTTCAACTCATCAAAAGCTGACCTGTAAGCATCATTAAAAATGAAATCAGTTTCTTTTTGGAGGAGTTTAGATAGGGGTAGAGCGATCTTACTGAAGTCCTTGATGAATCTTCTATAAAATCCTGCATGGCCAAGAAAAGAGCGAACTTCCCGTACAGAAGCAGGGTAAGGCAAAGAAGATATAACATCAACTTTAGCTTTATCTACTTCTATGCCATGTGATGACACTATATGGCCTAGGACTATCCCTTGCTCTACCATGAAATGGCATTTCTCATAATTCAAAACCAAATTCTTTTCTATGCATCTATCAAGTACTCTCTCCAAATTTTTCAAGCATGCATCAAATGAATTTCCATAAACAGAAAAATCATCCATGAACACTTCCATGCAATCTTCTAACAAGTCAGAAAATATACTTATCATGCATCTCTGAAAAGTGCCAGGTGCATTGCAGAGACCAAAAGGCATGCGTCTATATGCAAAAGTACCAAAGGGACAGGTGAAGGTAGTCTTCTCCTGATCTTCGGGTGCAATGTAAATTTGAAAATATCCAGAAAAACCATCAAGAAAACAGTAGTGAGATTTTCCAGCAAGTCTTTCAAGCATTTGATCAATAAAAGGAAGAGGAAAATGATCTTTTCTAGTTGTTTGGTTCAACTTCCTGTAATCAATGCAAACACGCCAACTATTTTGCACTCTAATGGGTACTAACTCATTATTTTCATTTTCTATAACAGTTACCCCGGTTTTCTTTTGGCACTACTTGTACCGGACTCACCCACTTACTATCAGAGATAGGATAAATAATGTCAGCTTGGAGGAGCTTACTTACCTCCTTCTTGATCACATCAAGAATCATGGGGTTAAGTCGTCTTTGGGGCTGCCTGATTGGTTTAGTTTCTTCTTCAAGAAGAATGCGATGCATGCACACAGAAGGACTAATCCCAGGAATGTCTGTTAGAGTCCACCCAATTGCCTTCTTGTTCTTTTTCAGCAAACTTATCAATTTTTGTTCTTGATCAGGCTCTAGATTGTTGGCTACAATCACTAGAAGCTGGTCTCCTACTTCTAGGAAGGCATACTTGAGGTTTTCTGGTAAAGCCTTCAACTCCAATGTAGGTGGTTGGATGGAGGATGGAATCATTTTTTGTGGAGTTACATCCAAGGAGGCACCTACAAATTCAGATTGCTCAAAGACAGAATCCTTGGCTAAAGAGGAGGAAGGGTTAGCAACACAAGAGGAAAGAGATGAAGAATGTACAACATTACAGTTTAAATCACTACACCTACAACTACCTAAAACAGAAACAGAATCTAAGTCTAAGCTAGAGAAAATTTCAGAATCAGAATGCACATCAGAATCCAAACCATTATGTAAATTATAATGCAATTCAGAATTGTCAGCAATTAGAGAATTTTCAATTTCAGTGCAAGCATGACAGAATTCAGAACCAGCACACTTGCATTCAAAGGCATCTACCAAATCAGAAAATTCAGGAAAATCAGAAATTAATTCAGTTTGGAAATCATCACATGCCTCATCAACTAAGTAATCCAAAAAGTTAACCACATGCACATTAGAATGATTTTCCATAGGATGTTTCATGGCATCTAAAATGTTAAAATCAATTTTGTTGCCAGCAAACTCCATTGACAAAGTCCCTTCATGCACATTAATAATGGTTTTTTTTAGTGTTCAAAAAAGGTCTACCAAGTATTAATGTTGCATGGCCAGGAGTATTATCATTTTCCATATCAAGCACATAAAAATCAGCAGGAAAAATGAGATCTTTGACTCTTACCAGGACATCTTCTAGAACTCCTGCTGGATTTGATATCGGGCATTTTTATATACTTTTTAGTCCCTATCTTAGTCCTATGGCTATTCCAATGTTGCAAATTCTCTAATTTTATTATGTTTTGGAATTTATTGGGTATAAACTATTTATGGATTGAATGTGTTTCAATTTTATATTTTTAGAACTTGAATTGCAAAATGCTCAATCTAATTCCTACAAATCTTAATTTTGGAGAGAAAAATGCTGACATGGACAAAGATGCTGATTTGGATGCTAATGTGGCACTTTTTGGGTGATGCAGATGCTGACTAGGATATGCTAAATGTGGGGCCCACTTGAACTCTTATTCAATGCCATGTAGTCAGAATTTTTGGGCAGACATATTAAATTTCGTAGGTCAGAATATCATGGCTGAAATATTAATTTTGCCATGATATTCTGCTGCTGTTCTACTGCTGTTTATTACTTTCTGCTGCAGAAATATTAATTCTGCTGCTGCCATACCTATCTGCTGCTGCATAAACATTAATTATGCTGCTGTTTTACTGTCAAAATGCTGCCATATCATGGAAGAAGCATCTAGGGTAGAATATTCTAAGGCATTGAAGGGGCATCAGTTTTAGAAAAGAGAACACTTTTATTTTTGTAACCAGAACTTAGAAAATTCGTAGCTCTCTCTTCCTCTCTGTTTTTACTTCTGTTGGTTGCTGTTTTGCTCTCATGGAGGGCTAAGTTTTCATTGTAATTAGTCACTAGACCACTGGGATGTTGTAGCTTGAACTAAGAATGCAAGCTAAGTGTTTTATTCTCCATTTTCATCTCATTTCGTTTCTGTTTTGCTGTCATATTTATTTTGCTGTCAAATTCTGATTAGAGCTTGAGAATGTAACATAAACTGACTTATATACAAGACATAACCTTGCTTGACTGATTAGGAAAGTGAGGGAGGCGAAATGACTAGTTAGATGATATATTTAACTTGGTTTGGTTGAGATTTTCCACTGAATGCATCTAATTATAGTAGAGAGATGTTCTTGACTGTAATTAGTAGCATTAAATTCTAGATGTTATTCTAGAACCATTTTCATAAAGAACCAAACGATGGAATGAGAACAAAATTGAATCAATGAGTTAGGTAATGATAGTTACACTCCCATGAATCCTAGTGGCTGATTACATAGTCTCTTTACTGTCAATACCTTGCAATTTCTGCTGCTGTTTCTGCTGCTGCTGTTGTTGTTGCTGCTCTTGTAGTATTTAGTTGCTGTTCTGTTTTTATTTTTATTAGTATTGCACAAAACCCCCCCACGTTTATGTACTTTTCATTAGTGTTTGGATGTTTAGAACGATTAATTAGTATTAAGAAGTGAGGCTCCTTGAGTGAATACGACCTGGGAATCACTATACTGCAAATTGCCACAATTCAATTCTGGGCGATTTGACATCGTAGTGGCGTGAACCAGAATTTTGGCGCTGTTGCCGGGGAGCCAATTCATTTCTAAGTGTTAATTAGTTGTTCTATTGTGTTCTTGTTTGATTTTAAGTGGCTTGGTATTGTTGGAAGTGATTACAAATTCTTCAAGTCAATTTTTCAAGTTTCCTAGTTATATTTCAGTCACTATTCATCAGCTTAAAAAACTAAATCGGATTGACTTGAAAAATTGGTAGTCCACTAAACACGACCCTTTCGGGCATAACTCCTACGACTTTGTCATGAGGAGCACCGCCCTATCTCGACCAAATTCCAACGTTTAGACCACTTTTTCCATTTTACAATGATTTTAGCCATTTTTCCAATTAATTGTGATTTTTGGTTTGATTTTTGTAGATCTTATTTTTGAGTTCTGTTTGTTGATTTTGTGCCTCCAATTGGTGAAGGATTTTTCCAAGAAAAATCAGATTTTTCTGAGATACTTCATTTTTGGTCATTTTCCTTGGTTGGAGCCTTTTGTGCTTATTTTGCTCTTTTTTGTTCTTTTTGTTGTTTTCTCGTGATTTTTGCCCTCCCTAGTGTATGAGAAGGTCTCATAATGTGGACTTACCACCTTTTGATCCAGAAATAGATAGGACCTTCCATAGGCTAGTAAGAAGCAATAACATTAGGACTAGTATAGTTTCTGAAATTCTTGCTGAAATTGTTGAGTTTGCTGTCAATAGTGTAGAAGTTGAATCAGATTCTGAATCTGATATTGTGTTGGAGTCTACAGATTCTGAATCAGCTGGGACAACTGGGATGGATAACCAAAATGCACAAATGCCTCAAAATAGGCAAGAACAATCAATTAAAGAGTTGATTGCACCTGATGTGCATTATCAACCATTGTGCATAAATTATCCTGAGTTGGATGCTAACTTTGAACTAAAATCTGGTCTAATCCATTTGCTGCCTAAGTTTCATGGTCTTGCAGGAGAAGATCCGCACAAGCACTTAAAGGAGTTCCATGTTGTCTGCTCTACCATGAGACCACATGGAGTTGGAGAAGAACAGATCAAATTAATAGCATTTCCTTTCTCTCTGGATGGGGCAGCCAAGGATAACCCACTGCCTTGATAACAAGATGGGATGAGCTAAAGAAGTTGTTCTTAGAAAAATTCTTTCCAGCCTCCAGAACAGCAGCAATCAGGAAGGATATCAATGGGATTAGACAGTTGAATGGTGAGTCTCTGCATGAATATTGGGAGAGGTTTAAGAAGCTTTGCTCATGCTGTCCAAACCACCAGATTTCAGAGCAACTTCTCATCCAGTATTTCTATGAGGGATTACTGCCTATGGACAGATATATAGTTGATACAGCTGCTGGTGGGGCATTGGTGGATAAGACTCCTTCTGCAGCAAACGAATTGTTGGCCAAGATGGCCCAAAATGCTCAGCAATTTGGCACCAGATTGAGTAATCCAACAGTTATTGTCAATGAGGTGAGGACACCTCCCATGGAGCAACAAAGGATAGAAAATAAATTGGAAGAATTAGCTTCAATGGTGAGGCAATTGGCATTAAATCAGAGAACACAACAACAAGCCCCTCCTCCTTCAGTCTGTGGTATTTGTTCCCTGAATACCCACCATACTGATCAATGCCCTCAGCTGCAAGAGACCCCAACTGAGTCATGTGCTGGTATATTCCCTGGTAGACCCATGTAGCGATAACAACAGAGATATGACCCATATTCCTCTACCTACAATCTTGGGTGGCGTGATCATCCAGCTTTCAAGTATGGGAATACATCCAACCCCCCTTACCAGCCACCCCATGCAAGATACAATCAACCTGAACCCAGCCATACACCTCCTCCAGCACCCAAGAAACCTGAGCCTAGTCTTGAGGATCTAATGAAGCAACTGACTGCCAATACTCTTCAGTTCCAGCAAAGGACAGAAACAAATATGCAGAATTTGGAAACTAAGATTGGCCAGTTAGCCACAACAGTCAATGAGCTGAAAAGTCAAGGTTCAGGGAGTTTGCCATCCCAACCAGTGATCAACCCAAGAGGCAATGTGAGTGCCATCATCTTGAGGAGTGGCAAACAAGTAGACAGTCCAGCTTCTGAATCTGAACCAGAAAAATCAAATGTCCAGCAAAGTGTTCCTTCATCTTCAACCAGTGAGCAAAATAAAAAGGATGAAGAAGTGGTTCAGAAAATTCCTCTTCCTTTCCCCAATAGACAGACTCAATCAAGGAAAGCTTCTGAATCTGACATGGATAAAGAGATCATGGAGACCTTCAGGAAAATAGAGGTCAATATCCCACTTTTGGAAGTAATTAAGCAAATCCCCAAGTATGCCAAGTTCCTTAAAGAGTTATACACTCATAAGAGGCATTTAAGGGGTAATGAGAGAGTCAATTTGGGGAGAAATGTGTCTGCACTCATCCAACCACCCATGCCACCCAAGTGCAAAGATCCTGGAACTTTCACAATACCATGCACAATAGGCAACATGGAGTTCTCCAATGCTATGTTGGATTTGGGAGCCTCAATCAATGTTATGCCCAAATCAGTGTACTCGAGCCTCAAGATTGGTGTTCTTTCACCAACTGGAGTGATTGTCCAACTTGCCAATAGGAGCATAGCACATCCAGTAGGAGTTTTAGAAGATGTCCTGGTAAGAGTTAAAGATCTCATTTTTCCTGCTGATTTTTATGTGCTTGATATGGAAAATGATAATACTCTTGGCCATGCACCATTAATACTTGGTAGACCTTTTCTGAAAACTGCGAAAACCATCATTAATGTGCATGAAGGGACTTTGTCAATGGAGTTTGCTGGTAACAAAATTGATTTTAACATTTTGGATGCCATGAAACATCCTATAGAAAATCATTCCAATGTGCATGTGGTTAACTTTTTGGATTACTTAGTTGATGAGGCATGTGATGATTTCCAAACTGAATTAATTTCTAATTTTCCTGAATTCTCTGATTTGGTAGATGCCTTTGAATGCAATTGTGCTGGTTCTGAATTCTGTCATGCTTGCACTGAAATTGAAAACTCTCTAATTGCTGACAATTCTGAGTTGCAGTCTGATTTGCATAATGATTTGGATTCTGATGTGCATTCTGATTCTGTAAATTTCTCTAGATTATACTTAGATTCTATTTCTATTTTAGGCAGTTGTAGGTGTAGTGATTTAAATTGTAATGTTGCACATTCTTCATCTCTTTCCTCTTGTGCTGCTAACCCTTCCTCCTCTTTAGCCAAGGATTCTGTCTTTGAGCAAACTGAATTTGTAGGTGCCTCCTTGGATGTGATTCCACAAAAACTAATTCCATCCTCCATCCAACCACCTGTATTGGAGTTGAAGGCTTTACCAGAAAACCTCAAGTATGCCTTCTTGGAAGTAGGAGACAAACTTCCAATCATTGTGGCCAACAACTTGAACCCCAATCAAGAACAAAAATTGATCAGTTTGCTGAAAAAAAATAAGAAGGCGATTGGGTGGACTCTAGCAGACATTCTTGGAATTAGTCCTTCAGTGTGCATGCACCGAATTCTCCTTGAAGAAGAGACGAAACCAGTGAGGCAACCCCAAAGAAGACTCAACCCCATGATTCTTGATGTGGTCAAGAAGGAGGTAAGTAAGCTCCTCCAAGCTGGTATTATTTATCCTATCTCTAATAGTAAGTGGGTGAGTCCGGTACAAGTAGTGCCAAAGAAAACCGGGGTAACTGTTATAGCAAATGAAAATAATGAGTTAGTGCCCACTAGAGTTCAAAACAGTTGGCGTGTTTGTATTGATTATAGGAAGTTGAACCAAGAAACTAGAAAAGATCATTTTCCTCTTCCTTTTATTGATCAAATGCTTGAGAGACTTGCTGGCAAGTCTCATTACTGTTTTCTTGATGGTTTTTCTGGATATTTTCAAATTCACATTGCACCTGAAGATCAGGAGAAGACTACCTTCACCTGTCCCTTTGGTACTTTTGCATATAGACGCATGCCTTTTGGTCTCTGTAATTCACCTGGCACTTTTCAAAGATGCATGTTAAGCATATTTTCTGATTTGTTAGAGGATTGCATGGAAGTGTTCATGGATGATTTTTCTGTTTATGGAGACTCATTTGATGCATGTTTGAAAAATTTGGAGAGAGTACTTGAGAGATGCATAGAGAAAAATTTGGTCTTGAATTATGAAAAATGTCATTTCATGGTAGAGCAAGGAATAGTCCTAGGCCACATAGTGTCACCACGTGGCATAGAAGTAGATAAAGACAACGTTGATGTTATCTCTTCTTTGCCTTACCCCGCTTCTGTGCGGGAAGTTCGCTCTTTTCTTGGCCATGTAGGATTTTATAGAAGATTCATCAAGGACTTCAGTAAGATCGCTCTACCCCTATCTAAACTCCTCCAAAAAGAAACTGATTTCATTTTTAATGATGCTTGCAGGTCAGCTTTTGATGAGTTGAAGAAGCAACTTACCCCCCTCCTATCATCCAACCTCCACGGTGGGAGCTTCCCTTTGAGCTCATGTGTGATGTCTCAAATTTTGCTGTAGGAGCAGTAATTTCACAAAGAGTAGAGAGGAAGTTGCATGTCATAGCCTATGCGTCCCGTACCCTTGATTCAGCTCAATCAAATTACACAACCACGGAGAAGGAGTTTTTAGCAATTGTTTTTTCTTTAGAAAAATTTAGATCATATTTGCTTGCCTCCAAAGTAATTCACTACAAAAAAAAAAGACTTTTGGTGGCGACTAAAGTCGTCACCAAAAGTCTAAAAGTCGCCACTAAAAGTCTTTGGTGGCGACTTTTAGTGGCGACTAAAGTTGTTGGCGTAAGTTCGTGGCTGATTCTTTTGGTGGCGACTTTCAAAGTCGCCACCAAAAGTTACCTTTAGTGGCAACTTTAGTCGCCACCAAAAGTCATTTTTATTGCAAAAAAAAAAAGAAAATTCGTGAAAAAAATGATTTTTGGTGTTAGCAAAAACTACCTTTGGTGGCGACTTTAGTCGCCACCAAAAGTTACTCGTCATCTTTTTAGATCCGGATTAGCCCGGAAGGTCGACCCGAGATCCATTCGACTCGTGCGGGTCTTGGCCTATCCAATAACTCGCTATCCCGAGCTGACTCGATTTTTGTGTGTGCAATATTCAAGTTTATTTGAAATTAAACCAAACATGTGCATACATGAGATTCGAACCTAGGTCCATTGCTTGCAGGCATGTGTGTCTTGCCATTCTGCCACTGCTTCATTTGTGTTATGTAAGTGCAAAATATTATATATATCTATATATATAATCTGTTAAAAATATTTTAGGTCAAAAATATTATAAAATAAAAATAAAATAATATTAAACTTAACAAAAAGAAAATATATTATTACTATTGGAGTCTCCACAAAAGTCCAACTTCAACTAATTTCATAAAAAAAAAACGATTTCACTTAAAAAAATAGACTTCAGTTGTCACTGATAATCTAATTTTTTAAAAAAATAAAAAAATTAAAAAAATTAAAAAATTAAAAAAATTAAATTTCCTTTAAATAAAATTAAGAAAAATAAAAAATTGAATTTTTTAAGTAAAAAAATGACTTATTCGCCACCAAAAGTCTAATTTTTTATTTTATTTTAAAAAATCTGACATTTTTTTTATTTTGTTTAAAAAAAGACTTTTGGTGGCGACTCAAAAGTCTAATTTTTTATTTTATTTTAAAAAATCTGACTATTTTTTATTTTATTTTAAAAAATACTTTTGGTGGCGACTATAGTCGCCACCAAAAGTTTAATTTTTTATTTTATTTTAAAAAATCTGACTTTTTTTATTTTTTTTAAAAAGACTTTTGGTGGCGACTATAGTCGCCACTAAAAGTCTAATTTTTTATTTTATTTTAAAAAATCTGACTTTTTTATTTTTTTTTAAAAAGATAGTCTGGCCCAAAAGTCTAATTTTTTATTTTATTTTAAAAAATCTGACTTTTTTTTAATTTTTTTTAAAAAAGACTTTTGGTGGCGACTATAGTGGCCAGTAAAAGTATAATTTTTTATTTTATTTTAAAAAATCTGACTTTTTTTTATTTTTTTTAATAAATACTTTTGGTGGCGACTATAGTCGCCACCAAAAGTCTAATTTTTTATTTTATTTTAAAAAATCTGAGTTTTTTATTTTTTTTTAAAAAACTTTTGGTGGCGACCAAAAGTCTAATTTTTTATTTTATTTTAAAAAATCTAAGTTTTTTATTTTTTTATTTAAAAAACTTTTGGTGGCGACTAAAAATCGAAACTCAACTTTTAGTAGTGACTTATTTAGTCGCCACCAAAAGTCGACTTTTGGTGGCGACGTCGCCACTGAAAGTCAATTTTCTTGTAGTGATTGTGTTTTCTGACCATGCAGCATTGAAATATTTGTTGAAGAAACCGGATGCAAAGCCAAGATTGCTTAGATGGATGCTGCTCCTCCAAGAATTTGATTTGGAAATCAAGGATAAGAGTGGGGCAGAGAATGTAGTAGCAGATCACTTGAGTAGGCTTTCTGATCTTCCATTGGAACATCTCCCCGTAAGAGACAATTTTCCAGATGAGTGTTTCCTCCTTTTGCATGGCATTAGTGAGCCTTGGTATGCTGATTTAGTGAATTATCTTGTTGCATATGAATTACCTGCATACCAAAATAGACATCAATTGAATAAATTAAGAAGCGAGGCTAGGTACTATGTGTGGGATGACCCTTATTTGTGGAAAATTTGTAGTGACCAAATTATTAGGAGATGTGTTCCAAATCATGAATTTGCATCTGTGCTGAATTTTTGTCATACTCTTGCATGTGGTGGACTCATTGGTCCCCAAAGAACAGCTAGAAAAGTGTTAGATTCTGGTTTATATTGGCCTACTTTGTTTAGGGATGCCTTTGATTTTTGCAAAAACTGTTCTAGGTATCAAAGAACTGGAAATGTGTCTAAAAGAAATGAAATGCCTCAACAACCTCTTCTTTTTTGTGATGTTTTTGATGTTTGGGTTATTGACTTTATGGGTCCTTTTCCTGTTTCTTTTGGCTTCATGTATATCTTAATTGCTGTGGATTATGTGTCGAAGTGGGTGGAAGCTAAAGCCACCCGAACTGATGATTCTATTGTTGTTGTAGATTTCCTTCGTTCACATATTTTCTGCAGATTCGGTGTCCCCAAAGCCATAATCAGTGATCAAGGATCACACTTTTGTAATAGAAACATGCAAGGGCTATTGAAGAAATATGGGGTGGTGCACAAAACCTCTACACCTTACCACCCCCAAACCAATGGGCAAGCAGAAGTCTCCAACCGAGAGATAAAGCAAATATTAGAGAAAACTGTGCAACCCAACAGAAAAGATTGGAGTAAGAGGCTTGACGATGCGCTTTGGGCCTATAGAACTGCTTTCAAGACTCCCATCGGCATGTCTCCTTACCGCTTGGTATTTGGTAAAGCATGTCACTTGCCGGTGGAGATTGCACATAAGGCATATTGGGCCGTTAAACAATGCAATATGGACATGACCCTAGCCGGTAAAGAAAGAAAGTTGCAACTTCAAGAACTGGAAGAACTAAGGCTAGCGGCTTATGAGAATGCGCGCATCTATAAAGAGAGGACAAAAGCTTTACATGATCAGAAAATTGAGAAAAAAGAATTCCAAGTGGGAGATAAAGTCTTTCTCTATAATTCTCGCCTCAAGCTAATGCCCGGTAAGCTTCGCTCTAGATGGGTTGGCCCTTTTGTTATTACTAATGTCTTTCCTTTTGGTGCAGTAGAAATTCAAAATGAGGCCACCAACAAGCAGTTCATGGTAAATGGGCAAAGGTTGAAGAAGTTCTACGAGGGCTTCAAAGAAGAAACTGTAGAGGAAATCAAACTCTACAACGTTTCGGCTCCATGATAAGGCCGTACTCTTTCCCTCCTTTTAATTTATGTCCTCCTCATTTTATTTGATGTTTGGTAATAATTTGCATCGAGAATGCAATGTTTAAGTGTGGGGGGGAGAGAATTTAATTGGAGCTGATTTTCAAAAAAAAAAAAATAATTTTCCTGCTGTCTCCTCTGTTTTCTCTGTTTCTGTCCAGAATTTTTGAGCTGTCTTGCATGAATTTTCTGTACTGATTGGCTACGAATTTTGCTAGTTTCTTTACATGTTTTTAAAGCTTTATATGTCTTCTAGCTGTAGAATTTTATTTGGTGTCTTTCGCATTTGTTTTGGTGTAGTTTTGTGTCAGTAAAGCTGAGTCGCCAGAATTTCTGCAGTGCAGAATTTTGCTACTCTGTTTTGCCCGAATTTGATGTTTTATTTTTGAAAAAAATTGATGGAGTTTTGGTGTGGAATTATGCATGATGAAATAGTTAAAGTGTAGATTGACTTAGCATGAAGAGAATTTAGCCTTATTTCTCTAAGGAATTCAAGTTAAATGGCAATGACGTTGACTTTAATGAATTTGTAGTAATAGTCTTTTAGCTGTGAGGATTTGAGCCTAAGTGAAAAATGCTATTCTTCTTGTTGTGTGTTCTCTATCATGGATTGTCACTCTAGAACTTGTCTTGAATCTTTGATTGAGGCTACATATCTTGTACATGCTTGGAAATGATTTAGGCATTTGTTTGTTGTAACCACTTTTAGCCAAATAGCCATCCATTATCATTGTTTCCATTGTATGTCATTTTGTGCCTTATCCATTTTCTTTCTTGCGTCCTTCCACCACTTTTTCTACCTACAACAATATTTTTCTCTTTCAACTTAAGATGTGAGGAGTATTTTAAATTCTTTTAAGGGATCGATGTGCTGAAAAATCTTATGAATTTTGGAGTGTTTTGAACTATATTTCTTCTACTTCCTCTCAAGCAAAAGAAAAAAAAGATTGGCCAATCAAGAAAAAAAAAAGAAAGAAAGAATTAAAAAAAATTTGAATTGAAAAAAAAATGAGAATGATGAAAAAGAGGAGCAGGTAGAACATTGAGACTCAAAATTTATTTATACTCAATCTCTTATATTTCACTTGTAAATACTCTTCGTTTTCTTGAGTTGTTGCCATATTTTGTTTCATTGTTCAATCTTTCCCTTTTGTTTCCCACTATTTTTCCTACCCACGTTACAACCTTGTAAAGTCCTTTTGATTCAAGTATGTATTGGCTTCAAGTAGTGGAGATTTAGATTCTTGACAAGCTATGGTAGTGAATTCTGTGATAAGTTGAATTTCGAGTGATTTACCCTAGACACTTGAGAGAATAGAGAGTAAACACATTCCTAGTGAGGAGGCTAATTACTTGAATTCATTCGTATCAAATTAAATTGCCATGATGCTTAGAATCTTAGAAATTTAAGATTAATTTTCTTCGAGTGCTAAATCTTTTCAAAATTTTAATTATTCTATTCTAGCATGCTTTCCACACTTTTCCTTTGGTGTCTTTTGGTGTTCTGAATATTATTTTGCCCAGGAGTGCAAAAGGCCAAGTGTGCGGGATTTGATATCGGGCATTTTTATATACTTTTTAGTCCCTATCTTAGTCCTATGGCTATTCCAATGTTGCCAATTCTCTAATTTTATTATGTTTTGGAATTTATTGGGTATAAACTATTTATGGATTGAATGTGTTTCAATTTTATATTTTTAGAACTTGAATTGCAAAATGCTCAATCTAATTCCTACAAATCTTAATTTTGGAGAGAAAAATGCTGACATGGACAAAGATGCTGATTTGGATGCTAATGTGGCACTTTTTGGGTGATGCAGATGCTGACTAGGATATGCTGGATGTGGGGCCCACTTAAACTCTTATTCAATGCCATGTAGTCAGAATTTTTGGGTAGAAATATTAAATTTCGTAGGTCAGAATATCATGGCTGAAATATTAATTTTGCCATGATATTCTGCTGCTGTTCTACTGCTGTTTATTACTTTCTGCTGCAGAAATATTAATTCTGCTGCTGCCATACCTATCTGCTGCTGCAGAAACATTAATTATGCTGCTGTTTTACTGTCAAAATGCTGCCACATCATGGAAGAAGCATCTAGGGTAGAATATTCTAAGGCATTGAAGGGGCATCAGTTTTAGAAAAGAGAACACTTTTATTTTTGTAACCAGAACTTAGAAAATTCGTAGCTCTCTCTTCCTCTCTGTTTTTACTTCTGTTGGTTGCTGTTTTGCTCTCATGGAGGGCTAAGTTTTCATTGTAATTAGTCACTAGACCACTGGGATGTTGTAGCTTGAACTAAGAATGCAAGCTAAGTGTTTTATTCTCCATTTTCATCTCATTTCGTTTCTGTTTTGCTGTCATGTTTATTTTGCTGTCAAATTCTGATTAGAGCTTGAGAATGTAACATAAACTGACTTATATACAAGACATAACCTTGCTTGACTGATTAGGAAAGTGAGGGAGGCGAAATGACTAGTTAGATGATATATTTAACTTGGTTTGGTTGAGATTTTCCACTGAATGCATCTAATTATAGTAGAGAGATGTTCTTGACTGTAATTAGTAGCATTAAATTCTAGATGTTATTCTAGAACCATTTTCATAAAGAACCAAACGATGGAATGAGAACAAAATTGAATCAATGAGTTAGGTAATGATAGTTACACTCCCATGAATCCTAGTGGCTGATTACTGTCAATACCTTGCAATTTCTGCTGCTGTTTCTGCTGCTGCTGTTGTTGTTGCTGCTCTTGTAGTATTTAGTTGCTGTTCTGTTTTTATTTTTATTAGTATTGCACAAAACCCCCCACGTTTATGTACTTTTCATTAGTGTTTAGATGTTTAGAACGATTAATTAGTATTAAGAAGTGAGGCTCCTTGAGTGAATACGACCTGGGAATCACTATACTGCAAATTGCCACAATTCAATTCTGGGCAATTTGACATCGTAGTGGCGTGAACCAGATGTGCTGTGCTCCTATTGGCAAGTTGGACAATCACTCCAGTTGGTGAAAGAACACCAATCTAGAGGCTTGAGTATACTGATTTGGGCATAACATTGATTGAGGCTCCCAAATCCAGCATAGCATTGGAGAACTCCATGTTGCCTATTGTGCACGGTATTGTGAAAGTTCCAAGGTCTTTGCACTTAGGTGGCATAGGTGGTTGGATGAGTACAGACACATTTCTCCCCAAATTGACTCTCTCATTACTCCTTAAACGCCTCTTATGAGTGCACAACTCTTTGAGGAACTTGGCATACTTGGGGATTTGCTTAATGGCTTCCAAAAGTGGGATATTAACCTCTATTTTTCTGAAGGTCTCCATGATCTCTTTATCCATGTCAGATTCTGAAGCTTTCCTTGATTGAGTCTGTCTATTGGGGAAAGGAAGAGGAATTTTCTGAACCACTTCTTCATCCTTTTTATTTTGCTCACTGGTTGAGGATGAAGGAACACGTTGCTGGACATTTGATTTTTCTGGTTCAGATTCAGAAGCTGGACTGTCTACTTGCTTGCCACTCCTCAAGATGATGGCACTCACATTGCCTCTTGGGTTGATCACTGGTTGGGATGGCAAACTCCCCGAACCTTGACTTTTCAGCTCATTGAATGTTGTGGCTAACTGACCAATCTTGGTTTCCAAATTCTGCATATTGGTCTCTGTTCTCTGCTGGAACTGAAAAGTATTGGCAGTCAGTTGCTTCATTAAATCCTCAAGACTAGGCTCGGGTTTCTTGGGTACTGGAGGAGGTGTATGGCTAAGTTTAGGTTGATTGTATCATGCATGGGGTGGCTGGTAAGGGGGGTGGAGGTATTCCCATACTTGAAAGCTGGATGATCACGCCACCCAAGATTGTAGGTGGAGGAATATGGGTCATATCTCTGTTGTTGTGGCTGCATGGGTCTACTAGGGAATATACCAGCACATGACTTAGTTGGGGTCTCTTGCAACTGAGGGCACTGATCAGTATGGTGGGTATTCAGGGAACAAATACCACAGACTAAAGGAGGAAGGGCTTGTTGTTG
This sequence comes from Biancaea sappan, assembly GCA_037074585.1. NCBI lineage: Eukaryota > Viridiplantae > Streptophyta > Magnoliopsida > Fabales > Fabaceae > Biancaea > Biancaea sappan. Next base: position 37,425,907 of record CM073497.1, read on the forward strand.
TGTTCTCTGATTTAATGCCAATTGCCTCACCATTGAAGCTAACTCTTCCAATTTATTTTCTATCCTTTGTTGCTCCATGGGAGGTGTCCTCACTTCGTTGACAGTAACTGTTGGATCACTCAATCTGGTGCCAAATTGCTGAGCATTTTGGGCCATCTTGGCCAACAATTCGTTTGCTACAGCAGGAGTCTTATTGTAACATCCCAAATTATTATGGAATAAATATTTAATATATTTTTATTTTTTTTTTTGAGACTCTAGAAATCTCTTAAATGTCCTTGATGAATCTAGATTGTTCTAGAGGAATCTTGTGTGTTCTAAAGATATCTTGTATATTCTTGAATTTCCTAGATAAGTGTAGAATGTTGTAGAATGGTATAGATAATTCTAGAAAATTCCAGGTTAGTTATGTTCTAGAGATATCTTGTATATTCTTGAATTTCCTAGATAAGTATAGAATGTTGTAGAATGGTATAGATAATTCTAGAAAATTCCAGGTTAGTTATGTTCTAGAGATATCTTGTATATTTTTGAATTTCCTAGATAAGTGTAGAATGTTGTAGAATGGTATAGATAATTCTAGAAAATTCCAGGTTAGTTATGTTCTAGAGATATCTTGTATATTTTTGAATTTTCTAGATAAGTGTAGAATGTTGTAGAATGGTATAGATAATTCTAGAAAATTCCAGGTTAGTTATGTTCTAGAGATATCTTGTATATTCTTGAATTTCCTAGATAAGTGTAGAATGTTGTAGAATGGAATAGATAATTCTAGAGAATTCCAGGTTAGTCTAGGTTTATCTTGAGTTATCTTGAGTTCTCTAAACATTTCTAGGCTTTAGAGAGATGTTGCCTCCCCTTTTTAGCTATAAATAGCAACATCTTCCTCCCCTTTCCTTGCACCATTCACAACTGAGAGAGAGTGAGAAAAAGAGAATCCAGCACCTTGGACAGAAGCAGAAAAATATTCTCTGTTTTTCAACCATAAAATAGAGATTTTGGGAAGAAGCAAATAGCAACGTTAAACTCGATTTTTCTGAGCTACTTTGAGGAGATTCTTCTATTACTAACCCACACAAGTGTTAAGGGAGAAGTGGCAGTGAATAGGAAGCAAAAATCAGAACGAAAACCAGTGCAAACTACCCCACGGTTAACGGTCAAAAATCGTGAAACGAATTTCAAGACAGATTGAATAGCTATTTGAGCTAAAAAGTCAGACTACAAAGTACAGGTAGCTTAGCAATTCATAAAAGCTTGTTTTACTACTTGAATATTTTATGTCCATGAAGTTTTATTTAAAGTGAAATATGTTTTTCATGATGAAATTAGCATGATATCAGCTTGGAAGTTTACTTTCATGTTCAGCTTGGGAGTTCTGCTTCCATGTCAGCTTGGAAATTCTATTTCCATGTTAGCTTGGAAATTATATTTCCATGTTTTAGTTTGGAATCTTTCTAGCTTGAGTTAAAGGACTGCAGTAGCCTTTCTCTCATGTTCAGCTTGGAAAAAGTAGTTCTGCAGACTATCTTTTTCATGTCGTTGAGTGTGCCACCAACTATTCTTGATTCCATGGTTTATTTATATATCAGCTTGCTAATTTTTCATCAACCTATTACACTGAATTGAGAATTTATATTACATGGACTGATTTTTATGATATAAGTGCTTTTGTGACTGAAATGGTATATTTATAAATGTTTATAAAATTATGCTAGCTACTAAGATACCCTTATCTCACCCTTTTGTGCTTTTCCAACTGACCATTTAAGGGGCTGAGTATAAGGAGAAAGGTGTAAAGATTATTAAACACTTTTAGAGCACTCAAGTTTATTAAGTATTAGAATTATAGATTTTTTTTTTAAGTTTAGATATCAAATTACTATGTACGACAGATTTGTAATTTATTTCAAACGAATGTAAAATTATCTTATGCTTAGAATTTCAATTATTATGTATAACCAATTATGATTTGTACTGAGAACAATTGTAGAATGTTCTTTTTGAAGGTACGAGTATTAAGCATTAGAATTTTAAATTTTTTTTTTCAGATTTTAGTATAGTAAAATAAGGACGTTACACTTATCCACCAATGCCCTACCAGTAGCTGCATCAACTATGTATCTGTCCATAGGTAGTAATCATTCATAGAAATATTGGATGAGAAGCTGCTCTGAAATCTGGTGGTTTGGACAGCATGAGCAAAGCTTCTTAAACCTCTCCCAATATTTATGCAGAGACTCACCATTCAACTGTCTAATCCCACTGATATCCTTCCTGATTGCTGCTGTTCTGGAAGCTGGAAAGAATTTTTCTAAGAACAACTTCTTCAGCTCATCCCATCTTGTTATCAAGGCAGTGGGTAGATAGTAAAGCCAATTCTTGGCTGCCCCATCCAGAGAGAAAGGAAATGCTATTAATTTGATATGTTCTTCTCCAACTCCATGTGGTCTCATGGTAGAGCAGACAACATGGAACTCCTTTAAGTGTTTGTGTGGATCTTCTCCTGCAAGGCCATGAAACTTCTGTAACAAATGGATTAGACCAGATTTTAGTTCAAAATTAGCATCCAACTCAGGATAATTTATGCACAATGGTTGATAATGCACATCAGGTGCAATCAACTCTTTAATTGATTGTTCTTGCCTATTTTGAGGCACTTGTGCATTTTGGATATCCATCCCAGTTGTTCCAGCTGACTTAGAATCAGTAGACCCCAACACAATATCAGATTCGGAATCTGATTCAACTTCTACACTATTGCAGCAAACTCAACAATTTCAGCAAGAATTTCAGAAACTATACTAGTCCTAATGCTATTACTTCTCACTAGCCTATGGAAGGTCCTATCTATTTCTGGATCAAAAGGTGGTAAGTCCATGTTATGAGACCTTCTCATACACTAGGAAGGGCAAAAATCACAAGAAAACAACAAAAAGAACAAAAACAGCAAAATAAGAACACAAGGCTCCAACCAAGGAAAATGACCAAAAATGAAGTATCTCAGAAAAATCTGATTTTTCTTGGAAAAATCCTTCACCAATTGGAGGCACAAAATCAACAAACAGAGCTCAAAAATAAGATATACAAAAATCAAACCAAAAATCACAATTAATTGGAAAAATGGTTAAAATCATTGTAAAATGGAAAAAGTAGTCTAAACGTTGGAATTTTGCCGAGATAGGGCGGTGCTCCTTACGAAAAAGTTGTAGGAGTTATGCCCGAAACGGTCGTGTTTAGTGGACTACCAATTTTTCAAGTCAATCCGATTTAGTTTTTTTAGCTGATGAATAGTGGCTGAAATATAACTAGGAAACTTGAAAAATTGACTTGAAGAATTTGTAATCACTTCCAACAATACCAAGCCACTTAAAATCAAACAAGAACACAATAGAACAACTAATTAACACTTAGAAATGAATTGGCTCCCCGGCAACGGCGCCAAAATTCTGGTTCACGCCACTACGATGCCGAATCGCCCAGAATTGAATTCATGGCAATTTGCAGTATAGTGATCCCCAAGTCGTATTCACTTAAGGAGCCTCACTTCTAAACACTAATTAATCGTTCTAAACACCCAAACACTAATGAAAAGTACATAAACGGGGGGGGGGGTTTGTTGGCAGTACTAATAAAAACAGAATAGAACAGCAACCAAATAACTACAACATCAGCAGCAGCGAAATTTGCAAGGTGTTGACAGTAAAGAGACTATGTAATCAGCCACTAGGATTCATGGGAGTGCAACTATCATTACCTAGCTCATTGATTCAGTTTTGTTCTCATTCTATTGTTTGGTTCTTTATGAAAATGGTTCTAGAATAACATCTAGAATTTAATGCTACTAATTACAGTCAAGAACATCTCTCTACTATAACCAGATGCATTCAGTGGAAAATCTCAACCAAACCAAGTTAAATATATCATCTAACTAGTCATTTCGCCTCCCTCACTTTCCTAATCAGTCAAGCAAGGTTATATCTTATATATATAAGTCAGTTTATGTTACTTCTCAAGCTCTAATCATAATCTGACAGCAACATAAACACAACAGCAAAACAGAAATGAAATGAGATGAAAATGGAGAATAAAACACTTAGCTTGCATTCTTAGTTCAAGCTACAACATCCCAGTGGTCCAGTGACTGATTACAATGAAGACTTAGCCCTCCATGAGAGCAAAACAACAAATGACAGAAGAGAAAACAGAGAGGGAAAAAGAGCTATGAAATTCCTTGGTTTCTGAAAATAAAAGTGTCCTCTGATTTTTAAAACTGATGCCCTCAATGCCTTGGAATATTCTACCCTAGATGCCTCCTTGGATGCCTCCTTAGTGCTTCTTCCATGATGTGGGCAACAAGACAACAACAGAAAAGTGGCAACAACAGCAGACAAGTTACTCCACTCCTTTGCTGTTTCTGTCTGCCATTGATTGCTGCAGAAGGCCCATGCTGTCAAAGCAGAAACCACATTCTCCTTTGCTGTAAAGTGTAGAACAATAGGGACCAGAAATCCAGTCAGCCTTAGTCAACCAGTCAATGCCCAGTTAGCATGTCCAGGTGGCCTCCAAGTAAGCAAAACGTCCATGTCAGCAATTTTTCTCTCAAATAATTAGATCTGGAATTAAGCACATGAATTAATTGGGATAAAATTATGAATTTGAATCATATAAATTCTGTAATTAATTTTCATCCAATAAATTCAAAATATAATAAAATAGGAGAGTTGGCAACATTGAAATAGCAATAGGACTAAGATAGGGACTAAATAGTATATGAAAATGCTTGATATCACATCTCTCAAGTACTCCAAATTTTTCAAGCATGCATCAAATGAGTCTCCATAAACAGAAAAATTATCCATGAACACTTCTATGCAATCTTCTAACAAATCAGAAAATATACTTATCATACATCTTTGAAAAGTGTCAGGTGCATTGCAAAGACCAAAAGGCATGCTTCTATATACAAAAGTGCTGAAGGCACAGGTGAAGGTGGTCTTCTCCTGATCTTCAGGTGCAATGTGAATTTGGAAATATCCAGAAAAACCATCTAGAAAATAGTAATAAGACTTTCCAGCAAATCTCTCAAGCATTTAATCAATGAAAGGAAGGAGAAAGTGATCTTTTCTAGTTGCTTAGTTCAACTTCCTATAATCAATGTAAACACGCCAACTGTTTTGGACTCTAGTGAGTACTAACTTATTATTTTCATCTGTTATAATAGTTATCGTGGTTTTCTTTGGTACCACTTGTACCAGACTCACCCACTTACTATCAGAGATAGGATAAATAATTCCAAATTGGAGGAGCTTACTTACCTCTTTCTTGACCACATTAAGGATCATGGGGTTAAGTCGTCTCTGGGATTGCCTCACTGGTTTAGCTTCTTCTTCAAGAAGAATTCGGTGCATGCACACGGAATGACTAATCTCAGAAATGTCAGCCAAAGTCCACCCAATCGCTTTCTTATTCTTTTTCAGCAATTTTATCAATTTTTCTTCTTGATTGGGATCCAAGTTGTTGGCTACAATGACTAGAATTTTGTCTCCTACTTCCAAGAAAATATACTTGAGGTTTTCTGGTAATGCCTTCAACTCCAATGCAGGTGGTTGGATGATGGATGGAATCAATTTTTATGGAGTCATATCCAAGGAGGCACCTACATATTCAGATTGCTCAAAGATATAATCCTTGGCTAAAGAGTAGGAAGGATTAGTAGCATAAGAAGAAAGAGATGAAGAATGTACAATATTACAGTTTAAATCACCACATTTACAACTACCTAAAATAGAAACATAACTAAAATCTAAACTAGAGAAAGTGACAGAATCAGAGTCAGAATGCAAAGCAGAATTGTCAATACTTAAAGAATTTTCAATTTCAGTACAAGCTTGAAAAAATTCAGAACCAGTACAATTGCACTCAAAGGCGTCAACCAAATTAGAAAACTCAGGAAAATTAGAAATTAACTCAGCTTGGAAATCATTACATGCCTCATCAACTAACTAATCCAAAAAGTTAACCACATGCATATTGGAATGATTTTCGATAGGATGTTTCATGGCATCTAAAATAGTAAAATCAATTTTATTGCTAGCAAACTCCACAAATAGTCCCTTCATGCACATTAATAATGGTTTTTGCAGTTTTCAAAAAAGTCTACCAAGTATTAATAGTGCATGGCCAGGAGTGTTATCATTCTCTATATCCAGAACATAAAAATCAGCAGGAAAAATTAAATCCTTAACTCTTACCAAGACATCTTCAAGAACTCTCGCTGGGTGTACTGTACTCCAGTTGGCCAATTGAACTATCACTCCTGTTGGTGAGAGAACACCAATCTTGAGGCTGAAGTATACTAATTTAGGCATGACATTGATTGAAGCTCCCAAATCCAGCATAGCATTAGAGAATTCCATGTTGCCTATTGTGTTTGGTATTGTGAAAGTTTCAGGATTTTTGCACTTTGGTGGCATAGGTGGCTGGATGAGTGCAAAAACATTCCTTCCTAAATTTACTCTCTCATTGCCCCTTAAACGCCTCTTATGAGTGCAAAACTCTTTGAGGAACTTGGCATATTTGGGAATTTACTTAATTGCTTCAAAAAGTGGAATGCTGAGATGTATTTTTCTAAAGGTCTCTATGATTTCTTTATCCATCTCAGATTCAGAAGCTTTCCTTGATTGAGTTTGCCTATGTGGGAAAGGTAAAGGTATTTTCTGAACCATTTCTTCATCCTTTTTATTTTGCTCACTGGTTGAGGATGAAGGAATACTTTGCTGCATATCTAACCTTGCTAGTTCAGATTTAGAAGATGGACCATCCACTTGCTTAGCACTCCTCAAAATGATGGCACTAACATTGCCTCTTGGGTTTATCACTAGTTGAGATGGCAAAATCCCTGAACTTTGACTTTTTAGCTCATTTACTGTTGTGGCTAACTAATCAATTTGAGTCTCCAAGTTCTGCATATTTGTTTCTGTTTTTTGTTGGAACTGAAGAGTATTAGTAGTCAGTTGCTTCATTAAATTCTTAAGACTAGGCTCAGGTTTCTAGGGTGCTGAAGGAGGTGCATGGCTAGGTCCAGGTTGACTATATCTTACATGAGGTGGCTAGTAAGGAGGATTGGAGGTATTTCCATACTTGAAGGTAGGATGGTCACGCTACCCAGGATTATAGATGGAGGAGTAAGGGTTATACCTCTGTCGTTGTGTTTGCTGTGTGGGTCTATTAGGGAATATGCCATCACATGACTCAGTTGGAGTCTCTTGCAGCTGAGGACACTGATCAGTATGATGGGTATTCAAGGAACAAATACCACACACTGAAGTGGAAAGAAGCAATTGTGATCTCTAATTCAATGCTAATTGCCTCACCATTGAAGCTAACTCTTCCAATTTATTTTCTATCCTTTATTGCTCCATGAGGGGTGTCCTCACTTCATTTACACTAGCTACTGGCTCATTCAATCTAGTGCCAAAATGCTGTGCATTTTGAGCTATCTTGGCCAATAACTCATTTACTGCAGCAAAGGTCTTATCTACCAATGCCCACCAACAGCTGCATCAACTATATATCTATCCATTGGCATTAATCCCTCATAAAAATATTGGATGAGAAGCTGCTCTGAAATTTGGTGGTTTAGCTAGCTTAAACACAGCTTTTTAAATCTCTCCCAATACTCATGCAAAGACTCACCACTTGATTGCCTAATCCCACTAATGTCTTTTCTGATTGCTACTGTTTTAGAGGCTGGGAAGAATTTTTCTAAGAACATCTTTTTCAGGTCATCCCATCTTGTTATTACAGCAGTTGGCAAGTAATAAAACCAATCCTTGGCTGCCTCATCCAAAGAGAAAGGGAAGCCTATCAACATGATATGTTCTTCTCCCACCCCATGTGGTCTCATAGTGGAGCAAACAACATGAAATTCTTTCAAGTGTTTATGCAGGTCCTCACCCGCAAGACCATGGAACTTAGGCAACAAGTGGATTAAACCAGATTTTAATTCAAAATTGGCATCTAACTCAGAATAATTTATGCATAGTTTTTGATAATCACATAAGGTGCAATTAACTCTTTAATGGATTGCTCTTGCCTATTTTGAGGCACTTGTACATTTTGATTATCCATCTCAGTTGTCCCAGTTGACTCAAAATTAGTTGACTCTATCACAATATCAGATTTAGAATCTGATTCTAACTTTACACTATTGACAGCAAGATTAATAAATTCAGAAAGAAGTTCATAAACTATGCTACTCCTAATGCTATTGCTTCTTACTAGCCTATGAAAGGTCTTATCAATTTCAGGATCAAAGGGTGGTAAGTTCACATTAAGAGACCTTCTCATACACTAGGAAGGGAAAAATTCACAAGAAAACAACAAAAACACTGAAAACAGTAAAAGCAGCACAATAAGCTCCAATCGACCAAAATCACCAAAAAATGAAGTATCTCAAAAAAATCTGTTTTTTCTTGGAAATATCCTTCACAAGTTGGAGAAACAAATGCAAAAAACAGAACTTAAAAATTCGATCTTCAAAAATCACACCAAAAATCACAATTAATTAAAAAATAAAAAAAAAAGAAAAGAGGGCCTAAATGATGGAATTTGGAAAAATGGCCACCCCGTTCTAGGCCAATGGCATAGTAAGGGTTGTAACTTGCTTAAAATGTCGAAAACTAGTAGAATACCAAATTTGAGGTCAATCAGAGTTAGTCAGGTTTTTTCCGATTTGGACAATGACTAGTTTCCAAGAGAAAAACTCAACTTGTAAACCATTTCAACAACGCTAAATAATTGAAAATCAAAAAAAGACATAATGGAACAACTAAATTAACAACTCAGAAGTGAATTGGCTCCCCGACAATGGCTCCAAAATTCTGGTTCACACCATTATGATGCTAAATTACCTAGAATTGAATTCGTGGCAATCTTGCGGTATAGTGATCCCTAGGCCGTATTCACTCAAGGAGCCTCACTTCTAACTACTAATTGATTGTTTCTAGCACTAATTACACTGATAATAAAACACATAAACCGGGGGGTCTAGTTGTGACAGAATATAATCAGCATACAACAGAAATAATAAACAACAGTAAACAACATCAATAAATAGCAAAGGAGAATATGTAACCAGCCACTAGGATTTATGGGAGCGCAACTATCATTACTCAACTCATTTGTTCTCATTTCACCATTTGATTTTTTATAGAAAGGATTCTAGAGGAACTTCCAAAATTTATCATGCTTCTAGCTATAGTCAAGAAGAACTCTATTAATCTATAGCTAGATGCAACTTCAAAAGAGCATAACCAAATCAAGTTAAATATCATCTAGCTAGCCATTTCATTTTTACTCACTTTTCCAATTAGTTAAGCAAGGTTGTATTTCAAATACAAATCAATTTATACCTCTATAAGTTCATATCAGAATTTATAATCAGCATAAACAATAGATGCAAAACAGAAAATGAAAACGAAATGAAATGACAAATAAAACAACTTATCTTGCACTAAAATTTCAAGCTACAACATCCCAAGGTCCTAATGATTGATTTCAATGGAAGTTTAGCCCTTTATGAGAGCAAAACAGCAACACAACACAGAGAAAATAGAGAGGAAGAATGACTTATGAAAATACTAAGTTACTGTAGAAGAGAATGATCTAAGATACAAAACTAATGCCCCAATAAACCTAAGGAATATTCTACCCTAGATGCCTTCAGTTGAGCTTCAAAAAGGGTTGAGGTGTGGCTGTTTCCTTTCTGCAGAGGAGGCAGCCAATAAACAAGTAGTAAAAGCACAGTATAGGTGCAACAAAAGAGCTCTTTTGTGTGCAGAATCTGAGGCCTTCCATTTCTATCAAAGTTTGGGGAAGAGAGGGGCTGCATTCATGGAAAAAAAAGCTAGAAAATTCTGAGATGAGGGCCCACACGTCCATGTCATTAAATCTATAGAAAAGAGGTGCCCAGTCAGCATCCTACTCATCAGAAAAGTGCCACATCAGTGTCCATGTCAGCAGGAGTGCCATGTCAGTGCCACATCATCAAGAAATCTCCAATATTAATTTTTGCAAAATACACAAGATGGATTAAATTGAGTCTTTTATAATTTAAATCGTAAAATACAAAAATAATTCATTTTTTGTCCAAAATTGATTTAGACCTAACAAATGACAAAGTGTAATAAAATTGGAGAATTCCCATGGATGAAAATACAAATAGACCAAGATATGGGTTAAATGTATATAAAAATGCTAGATATCAATGTAGTCTGAAGATAGAATGAAAAAAAATGATAATTGGGATAGCTTGTTTTGTTGTCATTTTACTACTAAGGCTGTTTTGGACTATTTGAGGTATGAAATGAATTCCAGTGGTCATGAAATTGGTATGCAATTAGGTATGATGTCTAAGAATATTCCTAATTATTTTAGAATTTTCTAGGCTGGTTTGGTATCCTTAATGCACTTTAAACAGTAGCTGAAAATTTGAGAATATGAAAACTAGATTGATTTGAGATGTTACTAATTCTATGTATTTTGGATGACCAAATAAGGCCCTAAAATCTTTATAATTTTATGAGAACCTCTCAATATATGAAAGGCCTAACCTGGAAAGTTTCATGGTAATTGGAAGAGTTTAGCTTGGTGAAATGCTTAAGAACATAACCATATTCTGTGCAGAAGCAAATCTAAACAGAATTAGATTTTAGTCCTTGTTCAGTGTCTAAATGACATTATTTTGACTTTTAATTTTTATGGTTCCTAGCTAAGACATCATACTATCATGCTAAGTATCTACCAAATTTTATAGCATTTGGCTAAGATTTGATAGAGTTATTTAACATAAAAGCAGAACTTACGCAGAAATCAGGCAGTTCTGACCAATGGTTATTAAAAGGATCTTTAGAGGGGCCAAATGATAGAATTTAAATCTAAAATTTTTACCATAGCAGTTAACATATAAAGAAGGTTCTATCTTAAGTTTCATAATTTTTGGAGCCATAGAACAATACCAAAATTTTTCAAAAAAAATTGATAAGAAAACTAGCATTATAATAGAACAAGGTTAGGAGATTGGTAGCCTATGTTTTGGTTTAGTGATATTTCTTGCTTAACTTGTTCTCTAGGTCTTCAATGAGATCTGTAGTATTCATTCTTCGATATAAAGTGTAGGAATCTGGCTTAGATTCAAGGTGAGGGGATCTTTACTTTGCCTTGGTTGTATTTTCCATATATACTTAACCCTCTTAATATGGACATAAGGATTTGAAATACCTTTCGTGTACTTATGAATATAAAGGTTATGCATGTGCATGAGAAATACTTATAATGATTGATATATGTATTTATATGTGAGTTGTTTTGATATGATGACAATCATTCTCGTGGTAATATGTTGGATTAATGATAACATGTGCTGAGAAATATAATACTTGATATTTTTGTGACACTGTGAATGATGCTATATTGCTTTCTATTACATCGTATATGTGTTATGGTGTTGAGATTGTGCTTAATATACTGTGGTTGAATTGCCCGTGGATCCGCTGCTTGTACTCATCCTTGTTCCTCCTTTTAGCAACAATTTTTACAGTTGCTAAAAGTTTTAGGAACGGTTTTTACTAATGTTGAAACTTTTAGTAAAAATCGTTGCTAAAAGTGAGAGCATGCTGCTCATCCCTAAGGATGAGAGGCGGATCTGAGCCTGGTTGAATTGTGCTCATGATTCCTGGTTGTGATTGTGTTTGATCAAAAAGGAAAAGCATGGCAGTGCACCTGATGGAATGAGATAAATAGAGCAATAAGGGTAGCGATTTATTGTTGGAGTGATAAGGGTGAATACGGCAGGGTCCACGAACAACGATCTAGAGGTACCCTAGACAACCTGGTTGGTACGAAAATTTGTAATATTGTGTGCCTTATGATTGTTTAGAATGTATGGTTGATGTGATATATGTGATATGGGAAAAATATGTTGTTAATGCTGTGTTATGAATCTTACTTAATGTTGGGTTATACTGAGACGGGTCTTGGCATGAAATTGACTACATGTGTGTATATATATATATATATATATATATGAATGGATATATTGTGTGTGGTTGTAGTAGAGTAGTGGTTTCCTAACTGGGTCAGTATGACTCACATCCCAACATTTTTAGATATATTGTGTGTGGTTGTAGTAGAGTAGTGGTATTTTAATTTTGTATTATTGTTGTTGATGGTTTTGTTTTTAGCATTCAGTGTGATTCCGCTTCCCTTTTTGTTGATTGTCCCCCTTTGTGTGCTTGGTTTGACATTGAGGACAATGTCTGGTTTAGGTTTGGGGGAGTAGAGTGGGTGTTAAATAAGAATGCTTTTCTTTTTGTTGAACCATCACGTTTTAGGATTTTTCTTGATATTTTGGAAACTGTTGAACAGGTTTTATGTTATGGCAACGTTGGTTGAATTTATGTTGTCATCTTATTTAAAATCGAGCTAAGTTATGGATTTTTAGAATTTATTGATTAAAATTGGAAATTTTCAAAAATTTTTAAATAAAAGTTGTAGGTATTTTTAATTTTCTTTATATACTCCTCAAATTTTTAAAACTTTTTATTCTTAGTTGTGATGTATATTTGCTCAATAAGGGAATTTTAATAAAAACAAAAACAAAATAAAAAGAATAGAATAAGTGTGATTTAAGTTGAGGAAGTGTAGTGTGGATTAGGCGCACAATACTTTCTCCAACCAATTAATCATATCTTAATAAATAAAGGCGACGGACAAGGCATTGTTGTGTGGATTAGGCGCACTGATAATTCTGTTTCCTTAGCCTAATAGCGGATATTACCTAGATTGAGGGGAAGATGTGTGGTTAGGCGCACGGTCTTCATTTCGATCATAAATAAATTGGAATTCCCTTTGCTGAAATGCATTTTGATAGAGCTAAGAAAAATCCTCACAATAAGATAAATTCTTCTTAAACTTTTGAGGGAGTAATTAGAGAAAATTGATGGCATCTATGATTTTAATTTTAAGGTTAATGAAAATTTTCAATTTATCTATGAATTCAAGAACTTCATTGCCTAGCTTTGCTTTATTTAGATGAATGCATGAATTTAACTTACTTTGCCATAATCTTTCAAGTTGTTCAACACTTCCTTTTTATCATGAAAGATCCTTTTGTTATGTTCGTGTAGTGTGTTTAGTTGTGTTAGATAGTTGTTTGCTTGAGGACAAGCAAAGATCTAGGTTTGGGGGAGTTGATAAGTCCTAGTAAGTCACTAAATAATGCCATCATATGAGGGATTTTCAGTCCTCTTTTAGCCTTGTTGTTGTCCTTTTGCGTTTTTTATCTTTGTTTTCGTTTAGTTCTCTAGTGCTTTATAGTTTTCTTATTTTCTTGTTTTATTTCCCCTTTTATTGCCTTGTTAATTTATTTTAGTTATTGTCTTTTGTAGGTGCAATTGTGGGGAGAAAACAAGAGAAAAATGAGAGTCCAATGACCTGGCGCCAGGCATTTGAACTACAAAGAGCTCTCTGTCCAGTTGGCGCCCAGGCGCCAGATGTGGCGCCCAGGCGCCCAACCCCATGAACTAACAATAGAAGCTGCCAACCTTGGCACCCAGGCGCCAGTACCGGCGCCCAGGCGCCAAGTCTCGAATCTGCAACTTAAATGCTTCTTTTGGAGCATTTTGCCCTAACTTTGGATTGGGAGATTTTTGGGGAGCTTAGAGGCAGCAAGAGAGCAACAACTTGAGCTAGTTAAGGGGGAAGAAGGCCATCTCTCATGGTATTGGTCCTCCTTCCCCCCATCTCTTCTCTTTTCTCTTCATTTTCTTCTCTTTTCATGTTGCATTTTCTTGTAATTTGTAGTGATAGCTAGTATGTAACTCAAGGATTGTTATGAGCCCGATTTTAGATTAGGTTTTGTATAATTTCTTGAACTCTTGTAATTATTGCTTGGTTAATACATGTTTATTTATTCCAATCTTAATGCTTTCCTTTAAATTGGCCACTTATTGGGATGATTTGGTGTTTTTACCAAACTTGGGAAAGGGAGGTAAAAACTAGACCCAAGGAATGAGTTGTATGAGTTCTTGAACCTTAAAGGAGAGGGGATTGATTTGCTAATGTCATAGGAATATAGATATTAGCCTCATATAGTCAAATTAGGGTTTGCTCATTTAATGAACTTGATTTTCACATAAGGAATTATGGAGAATTGGGTTTTATCTTAGTTGAGGTTTGGGAAAATCCTTCTAGGAATATTTGTACCCTAGACTAGCATGTACAATTGATAAAAGCAAGAGTAAGAGGATGATAATGGAACCTATGAAAAATGATGGGTTTGGTGGTTGATGTAATTTAATTTCTTATGAGGTTTTGTTATTGAATGATTCTTCGTAATTGCATTTCGTATTTTGTTGGAGTGGATTTTACGGAATTGAATTGCTCTAAAAATACTTGATCACCACTTTTATGAGTTTGGGGTTTTTATCTATGCTAGGGATAGCTAGATATTAACTAGCCCATTGTAACTTCCACCATAAATCAGATTAATCTAGGAATAGATGATCTTATTTATGTGGTTTTTATGAGTTCCTAAACTTAATCACCTTCTTGAATGATTAGATTAAGGAATTAAACAATCATTTGGGTTAGGTAGGTTTGCTTCTCCAAGGGATTAGGTTCAAACAATTTTGAGAGCTTGACCAACACCAAAACGATTTGTAATTTGATTGAATCATTCTGTAGCAACTCAAAGACTCATTTGTCCATGAATTAGTCGGATTAAGAAGTAAATGAAGTCAATCCCATCAATCTTAGGTTATTGTCATTAGGAGTAGCTTAATTTTAAGTTCTAAATAATAGTTTTAGTCTAATTTGTAGCGTTAGATATAATTCTGTTTAATGATTCGTCTAGATAGCATTTAACTTTAGCTTCGCGGGTAGTTGGTACCTCAATCCTCGTGGGAACGATACTCTACTCACTCTGTATTACTTGTACGATTGGTACGCTTGCCATGTCGTCAACAAGTATATTACCTTTTGACCTCTATAAAATTTTTAATTACTTAATAGCCTTTCAACCATCACAAGAAGGTCTAAATATATTAAAAACTTATCATTTAGATCCTTCAATGTTATATTATGTGAATTTAATAATTAATGTCATTAAACTTAATTAATTACATGGGCCACATATTAGAAAATAATCTAACATTCTTCCACTTGGCCTTTGTAATTACTTGATAGTTTAACAACAACTATAAGTATGCTCCATACATCAAATTCACTAACATCTCTAGACTTAGTTGAATTAGTTTTAAGCGGATCATGGTGGTCACATGTTATTATATAACATGATCCCTTCCATATATCACAGAACATCCCTAACCCAACATCAACATTAATTGAGGAAAACTGTAAGCCTCAACATAACCTGTCATCTAACACAAATATATGTACATAAATACCAAAATAATAACAAGTATAATATGAAAAAAGATAACTATAATTGAATTCATAGTGTCACAAAAAATAACGAACACAATAAACACAGTACTATAATCAACACATTGTCCATAATGCCCATACGCTTTACATGACTAGAAAATGATTTGGGCGGTAATCCCTCAGTCAATGGATTTGCTACCATTAGATCAGTACTAATATGCTTAATAGATACTCTTCACTTCTGCACTTACTCCTTAACTGACAAATACTTCAACTCCATGTGTTTGGCACCTTTAGAGTACTTGTTGTTCTTTGAGAAAAATACGGCTGCAGAATTATCACAATAAATTCTTAGTGGCCTGGATATACTGTCGACAATCCCAAGTCTTGAGATAAAGTTCCACAATCACAATCCTAGAATAGTGGCCTCAAAGCATGCCACAAATTCAGCCTCTATAGTAGAAGCTGCAATGACAGACTACTTTCCACTCTTCCATGAAACTACTTCTTCAGCCAATAGGAACAAGTAGCCAAATGTAGACTTCCTAGTGACCACACATCTAACATAATCTGAATATGTATATCTAATCACTTCCAGATTATCATACCTCCTGTATATGAGCATGTGTTCTTTAGTGCCTTGCAAATACCGAAGAACTTTCTTTGCAGCCTTCCAGTGGTCTATACTGGGATTGCTTTGGTATCTATTAAGCATACCAACAGCGAAGCTAATGTTTGGCCTATTACAGGTTATAGTATACATCAAGCTCCCAACCACTGATGCATAAGGAATTGTTTCCATTTCTTTACATTCCAATTCATTTTTAGGACTTTGCATTTGATTGAATTTATCTCTCTTCTGAATTGGAACTATGGTTCAAGCCACTACGACCTTTAGGTCACCCATAATTGAATTCATGATAACTTGCAATATAATAGTTGTCCTAGGTCATTCTTACTCTTGGAGCCTTACTTCTAAATTGCCTAATTAATTGTTCTAACACTAATCTACCCTAATTAGCTACGAATTAACCATCGAGGAGGGGGGAGGGGTGATTGCATAATTAAGCTTAAAACATAAATTAAACATCCAAACAGAATAGAAATGAAAATATAACAAAATAGGGAGATAGAACGAAATGAACAGACATGTAACTAGCCATAATTCCGTAGAGTTGTATCTATCATAACCCTCATCAACTTGTTATTTTTTGCCACTTGGTTTTAATTCCTAAAATTTCTAGAAAAATCATCTAGATCTAGATTCCACTAGCCTTGGCCCAAACCTAATGAAATCTAATATAACCCTAACCAAATCTTTGTCATACACATCCAGCAATAGCATGTATACATGCATAACTAGATTGCTCCTCAGATAAAAAGATTAAAATAGTAATCATAATTATATATCGCTCTAATCAGAAATGAATATAAATATAAAAACAGTGAGGCAGTAAAGGAATAGAAAATGGAACAAGAACTTATCTGATTAATGCTCAAGAGGGTTCAAGCACAACTCTAGATTATGTATAACTGATTACATGAGAAGTTAGCCTTCCATGGAGGCTAAAATACAACAAAAACAAAGGAGAATTTTTTTTGGGGGGGTGAGTGGAACCTACGAAAATATAGAAGAAATAGAAGAAGAAAGGTCTTCAATAGCTACAAATGGAGTCTGAATGTGTCTTTTAGCTATAGCCAAGGAAGGAGGATGAATTTGACTTCTGGTTAGGTCCCTTTCAGCTTCTATTTTGACCAAAAAGTGTAGCAATAGTGTTGAGAAGATTCATGGAAATAGTGGTGCAGAAACTCCCTTTTTCTGATGCTACTAGAAAGTGCAGAATGCTTTCTAGTTTATGCAG
Source organism: Biancaea sappan (assembly GCA_037074585.1). Classification (NCBI taxonomy): domain Eukaryota; kingdom Viridiplantae; phylum Streptophyta; class Magnoliopsida; order Fabales; family Fabaceae; genus Biancaea; species Biancaea sappan. The sequence continues at coordinate 37,443,216 of CM073497.1, forward strand.
AAATAGTGGGGCCCATAATCCAATCAATGCCCAGTCAGCGATAGAATGCCATGTCAACATCCAGGTGGTGTCCACATAAGCAAAACATCTATCTCATCAATTTAGCTTCTAATTATGAAATTAAAGCACAATTAGTCCATGATTACATTCATCTAATGAATTCTAAAATATAATAAAATTAGAGAGTACATAATATTTAAGATGCAAAAGGGACTAAGATAGGGAGTAAATTGTATATAAAAATGCCTGATATCAAAATATACATGCGGAGCATTTATCCATTCTGAATCTCTCTAAGACTATTGATATATCTTTTTCTGTGAAAAACCCAAGAGTCTTTGTGACCTGCTCCGGAATATTTTTATCCTAACACATAGGATGCCTCACCCATATCTTTCATTTCAAATCTCTTAGAGAGAAACTTCTTCACATCATATAACATTCCCAAATCATTTGCAGCAAGTAATATATCTTCAACATACAAGACTAGAATAAAAAATTTACTCCCACTGACTTTCATATAGATATACTGATCAACAGTGTTCTCAATTAATCTATAAGATGTGATGGTATCATTGAACTTGAGATACTATTGACGAGAGGCTTGTTTTAGTCCATATATTGATTTCTTTAGCTTACACACAATATTTTCTTTTCCTGTGTCAGAAAACCTTTAGGTTGGTCCATATAGACTTCTTCCAAGTCCCCATTCAGAAAGGCAGTCTTAACATCTATCTGGTGAAGCTCCAAGTTATAATGAGCCACTAAAGCCATAACAATCCTTAAGGAGTCTTTCTTTGAGACTAGAGAGAAAGTCTCCTTGTAATCAATGCCATCTTTCTGGGTGTAACCTTTAGCAACAAGTCTGGCCTTGAACCTTTCAATATTGCCATTTGAGTCACGTTTGGTCTTAAAGATCCATTACAATCAACTTTCTTAAAACCTTCAGGAAATTCAACCAAGTCTCAGACTTTGTTGTCATCCATTGATTTAAGTTCTTCTTTCATGGCATTAAACCACTTTTCAGCATTGCCACAGTCCATGGCTTGTTTAAATGAGACTGGATCATTATCAATGCTCGAGTTACACTCTTTCTCAAGATTGTATGCCACAAAATCACTAGGAATAACAAATCTCTTTTGCTTTACAAATTGTCTTAATGCTACTTCCTATTGAGGTTCTTCTTGAGGTTCCCTTTGAAGTTCCCCCTAAGGTAGGTTCCCCTTGAGGTTCCCCTTGAAGTACCCCTTAAGGTTCTTGTTGTGGTACAACAGTTTCTTGATCAACAGTGACTAGTTCATTCTCTATAATCTAAATAGGTGGGTTTGAGACATTGATTGGTTTTTCTGTACGTTGTGAGACTATGATACAATGACGGGAATAACAACGTGAGAAGAAACTTTGGGTGTAGGTACTACAACTCGAATTTCTTGAATGTCCACCTTTCGTGGTTTCCCACTCCCACTAGTTTGACCATTCTCAATGAACCAAGCATTGCCAGAATCTACAATCCTTGTAGTATAGCTAGGACAATAAAACCTATACCCCTTTGACTTTTCAAGATAGCCAATGAAAAAACGACTGACTGTCCTAGGATCTAATTTCTTTTCATGTGGATTGTACACCTTTACTTCTGCTTGACAACCCCAAACATGGAGATGCCTCAAACTAGGATTCCTGCCTGTTTATAGCTCATAAGGTGTTTTAGGAATTGCCTTATTAGGAACCCGATTAAGCAGATACATATTGGTCTTTAATTCGTGCATCCACAATGAGGAGGGTAGAGAACAATTACTCAACATGCTCCTAACTATGTCCATTAAGGTGCGGTTCCGTCTTTCAGCTACACCATTCTGTTGAGGTGTGCTAGGCATTGTTTATTGTGCACAAATGCCCTTACTCTCAAGGAACCTTGCAAATGGACCTGGACATTTTCCACTTTCATTGGACCTGCCATAAAACTCACTACCTCTGTCTGACCTCACTACTTTCACTTTTTTATCTAACTGCCTTTCTACCTCATCAATGAACATCTTAAGAAAGTCCACAAATTAAGATTTATCATGCAGTAAATAAATATAGCCATAATGTGAGGAATCATCTATAAAGGTGATAAAATATTTTTCACCACCCCAAGAAGGGACGTCAAAATGACCACAAATATCAGTATGTATAAGCTTAAGAAGTTGAGTGCTTCTTCTGGTTGCTTTCTTTAATGTATGTTTGGTTTGCTTTCCCTTAATACAATCCACACATATATCCATGTCACTAAAATCCAACTAAGGTAAGATATCATTTTTCACTAACCTTATTATCCTTTCTTTGGATATGTGACCTAATCTTTGATGCCACTAAAAAGAAGAACTTTCATTTGGTGTACTACATTTAATGCCTACACTACTTTCAACATGAAATAGAGATTTAGCAAATTCATTATCTAAATTGAAACAGTAAAGTAAATCACATAAAGTACCATATCCATAAAAGTACTTGTTTTTATACAATGCAAATATACTATTACTAAATTTGAAATAAAATCTTAAAATATCCAGTCTCCCTACTGAAACAAGATTCCTAGCATAATCAGGTACATAGAGACATTTTCAAAATCTAAATGACAATAATGTCTAAGATCAATCTATAAGTCTCAATGCTTTCTATCTGTGCTTTCATCATGTTTCCCATGAACATGTACTGTTCAGTTCCTTTTATGGGTTGGATCGAATTGAATCCCTGTAAAACATGAGATACATGAGTAGTAACACTAGAATCTAAGCACCAGGTGTTATTAGGAACCTCTATAAAGTTTGATTCATAGCATACAGAAACATAATGCATACCTTTTTTTTCGAACTAAGCCTTTCTTTTAAGACAATCTTTCTTTAAGTGTGCCATCTTGTTGCAGAAGAAACACTTAATTTGTTTCTTGATTTGGCCCTTAGTAACTTTCATTGGGACCTTGCCCTTTCTTTTGTCCTTTTGTCCTTTTTCCTTGGCTTGAACTTATTACTGCTAGCACCATCATGGATAGTGAGATGGATGGAGTGATCCTTCATCTTCTTTAATCTCTCTTCCTCTTGCACTAACATAGCCTTCAATTCCTTTGAGTTCCAATTATCTTTGAAAGCATTGTAGTTGATCTCAAATTTGCTAAATTCAGTAGGCAGGGAGTTAATGATAAATTGCACCAGATACTGATCACTTACTTCCATCCCCAAAGTCTTCAACTTTGCTACTAGATTGGACATGTGAGTCACATGATCATGAATAGTCTGTGACCAGTCAAACTTCTTTGTAGTCAGCTCACTCATCAGGCTTCCTATAATTGACTTATTTGCTAAGTCTAACTCAGAATAATCCTTCACCTTTTTCATGATTCCTTAGCATCATCCGTCTTCGGCATCGATGGCTTCACATTTCCAGCCATAGTTATCCTTATGAGGTACAAGCTCAGTCTGTTTGAATGCTTCCACAGTTCATAGAGCGCAACATCATCATCTGAGCTTTCGTTAGTAATGGCTACAGGCTTTTCCTTATTAACTATGGTTGCATCAATGTTCCAAAGACCAAGATGGAACTTGATTTGTTCAAACCATTTACCATAGTCCAGCTCGTTGAACTTCACAATGTTGTTCATCGATCCCGAGAGACTTGCTGCATAACAAACATATATGTTCACCCATTAATGCTTTGAGATAAATTTAAAAGATTCAGAAATTTTCATATACAACTTTAAGCATGCATTTAAGTTCTCCTTTGGGCAATACTCAAATGCATTAATCACAAAAGTGATGCCTAACAAATTAGACTTTAATGGACAATCACAACATACATCAGTTAACTAAGTGTGTCATCTTTGGATATACTCAATAATCAACCTAAGTATCATGTATCATCCTTTTAATGTTATAAATTACATGCAATGGTCCACCTTTAAGTGACCTCATAGTCATAAAATTTATAACTTTAATTGTTCAAACAAAAACAATCATTTCATTCCATTCATGGCATCTATAAAATATGAACAAGTGAAACACACTTTATAATAAATATCTAAACTTCAATCTAACTAGTTTCCATCAATAGACAATTTACAAAGTGCAAAACAACTTTCATAGTTAATAAACAAATACATTCAAATTCACATAATCTGGCACCTTATATGCAATTGGACATTTATAATGCATTCACTTTAATGCCCCTTATGCAGAGTAGATCGGCGGTCTCGCATCTTAAGTCACAGGTAAACGAAAATCACAAATTCTTAATACATGAAAATTCGTCTGGCATTTTAAGTCTTGCCTCACCATTATAGCGGTCTAACACTACCTCTATAGCGATATGTGATAGAGAGCAACTCAAAATTTTTAAAGACCCACCGCTATAGTGGTGCTAGGCAGAGGTCATTATATGATTTTCACAGAAACATTTATTGTCACACAAAACCACGAAAATGCAAATAGTTCAGAAACTTGTAAAAATCATCACACAATTTCCAGAAACATTAATCAGAAATTAGTGATTTTCACGTAATCGCACACAGTTAATTAGCGATTTTTACAAAAAATGCACAAACCCATAAAACCTAGAAATTGCAGAAACTGCAAAACACAGAAATAGTAATTTCTGATGCAAAGAACACATAGACAGTAATGTGCAAGAAACAAAATTAACTTAATTCACAAAAACTGCATAAATAATAATGCACAGAAACAGTTATACGAAAATTATTATATCACAATGTGCATTAATAAATGCAAACACAGATTCATGAAATGTTCGTTTCTGCATTTTCTGGAAATAATTTTATGAGACACAATAATGCGATTTATGAAAATGCAAGACACAATAATGCGATAGCAGAAACAAAAAACACAATTCGCAAAAATAGTAATTGCAATTCGCAGAAATGATTTTCATCCGAAAACACACAACCGGTGACGTGCGAATTTTTCAAAAAATGCATAAACAGTAATGGTGAATCATCAAAGTCGGAACCTACCTCTGATACCATATGTAAGTCAAAAATCTCAATTTATTAAAGATCTTGACTTTCATGATTCACACAAACAGACATACCTGGATCTATTCTTTTATTTTGCGTAGTCGAATTCGTGTTCTTTTCTCTGAATTTATTTCTTTTATATCTCCTTGATGATTAGGAGGGAAAACAATAAATGCCAATTTTTCTGAATAAGCTTCGTTTCAGTTTATTAATGTTATTATTTAAATTTGAAATCAGAGTAAAAGGAGTATATTACCTTTTGACCCCTATAAAGTTTTTAATTACTTAATAGCCTCTTAACAATCACAAGACGACTCGAATATATTAAAAACTTATTATTTAGGTCATTCAACGTGATATTATGTGAATTTAATAATTAATGCCATTAAACTTAATTAATTACATGGGCCACATATTAGGAAATAATATAACATTTTCTAATCAACAAGAATCATGGGATATTTGGTATTTAGATAGTTGTTGTTCAAACCACACAAGCAATAAAAATTTCTTTGACAATTTAGATGAAAATATAAAATCTCAAGTTACACTTGGAGATGGGAAAATTCAAGGAGTTGAAGGAAAAGGCACTATTGCTGTAAAAACAAGAAATGGCCAACAAAAATATATTCACAATGTTTTTTTATGTCTCAGGTCTTACTCAAAATTTATCAAGTGTTGGCCAATTAATTCAAAAACGCTATAAGTTGATTTTTGATCATGATAAATGCACAGTATTTCATAAAAATAAGGGGTAAATTATAACTACCATTAAAATGGCTTCGACAAATTTTTTTTCTTTTAAAATATGGCATATGAGATATGATCATTTGAATTTTAATGGCCTTAAAGTATTGAATCAAAAAGATATGGTGCTTAGACTGTCATCTATGCATTTTGAAAGAAAAATTTGTGAAGGATGCATTTTTGGAAAAAAGCATAGAATGCCATTCTCAAAATCATCTTGGAGAGCAAAAGCTCCATTAGAATTGGTGTATGCAGATATTTGGGGAACTTCAAGAACCCCTATTCTTGGTGGGAAGAGATATTTTTTGCTCTTCATTGATGACTTTGCTTGCATGATGTGGGTTTACTTCATCGAGCAGAAATCAGAAGTATTCAATTGGTGTACTTAATTTAAGGCCCTAGCTGAAAAGCAAAGTGGGCATCCTTTCAAAATCTTAAGAATTAATCGAGGAGTAGAATTTATTGATCAAAGATTCATCAAGTTTTGCAAGGAGCATGTCATCAAGAAGTAATTGACTATTTGTTACACACCACAACAAAATGGCACTGCAAAAAGGAAGAACAAAACAATTTTAGAAATAGCTCGTGCTATGCTACAACACAAACAACTACCAAAATCATTTTGGGCCAAGGCAGTAAATACAACTGTCTAAATTGTTAATCAGTCCCTCACAAAAGCTGTTCTTAACAAAACTTCATATGAAGCTTGGTTTGAGATAAGGGCAAGAGTTGATCACTTCAAAGTCTTTAGCTGTTGTCACATCCCACCTAGGACATGTGACTGGCATGAGAGTGAGCCTAAACTCACCTCGGAACCTAGCTCATTCTAACGATTTGACATGCATAAAATTTTGAAATAGATAAATAAAAATAGACTTTAACTGAGAAAAACTTTCTTTATTGATTCATGAATAGTTAGATATAAATAATCATTTTACCATGAATATATTCTATACATTATATTATAATGAATCAATTCAATAAAATATTTATAATCAATTCTTTAATATAGTTCATTCATATACAGCATTTCTTAACTTACAAAAACAGAAATTTGAATCCTAGGCTACCTATGCGATCACAAAGTGACTCTAAAATAGAAAAGAAAAGATACAAGAATAAAAATTTAAAAAAAAAATACTCCTGGAGTCAAATGGCGTCTTGAACTAAAAGAAGTCCATGACCACCTGCATGAAGATTTTCTTCAATTGCCATCTCTAAAAAATGTTAATAAGAGGGGTATGAGCAAACCACTTGCCTAGTGAGGAGACAACACTACGCTACGACGAAAAACAGTTATAAAGGATCATAATGATAACATGCGTTGATTATTTATAAACCAAATATCAATACAATACAATATAATCCAAAACAGTTCTTAGTAGCATGAAAATAATTCAATCACATTTCAATATCACATAATCCAAAACAATAATTCATTCACTCAATTGCACAAAATTTTCATACCAACTGGGTCGTCCAAGGTACCACTGGATCGTTGCCCGCGGCCCCCTTCGCATCCACCTTTATCGCTCCATTTATAAATCTCCACCCTTATGGCTCCTTGTAGAATTTTCCCAAGGAGTGCACCACCATGTCTTTCCATTTATTTCAATCAATACACGATCACAATCATAAACATAATTCATAATCATTTACAAGTCAAACCACAACATAACTCATATCACTTTCCACACTTAAAACACAAATTCATCAACATGTATTCAATCTTCCACTATTCACAAATTTATAATTCAAATCATATCTCAACATAGAAGCTCATTGGTATTTACTAATTATCCACAATAGTGTTTGTACATTATCCATTCAATATTCGGGATGGTTTGGGCATGTGCAAAGGAGACCGTTGGAAGCGCCAGTTAGGAGAGTTGAGCAGATAGTTTGGAGCCCTATGAAAAAAGGTCGAGGAAGACCAAAAAGGACACTTAGAGAAATTATTGAACGGGATCTTTTAGTAAATGAGATATCTAAAGAGTTGGTCATTGATAGAGCTCAATGGCGTCGTGCGATCCATGTAGCCGACCCCACTTAGTGGGATAAGGCTATGTTGTTGTTGTTGTTGTTGTAGTGTTTGTACATTATCCATTCAATATTCACATGATGATATTTATGTATAGATATGTCCACGCCAAATTATTTGAGAGCACGATTCCTCAATCATAGAAAGTGTGCATGAATGTACATACTTGTTCTTCTACAATTAATCCAAGATTGACACATTTACATACATACATATATAAGGTTTGAATTGATTCATAGTACTATGTATAAGAGTATAACTTTATGTAGAAATATACATATATATATATATATATATATATATGTAAGTATGTGTCCATTTCTTCATTTGCAATCTAAGCAATAAAAAGGCATCTCCACACATGCACACTTCCTAATAGTTATAGCAATGGTGAAAACTTTCCCAAATGTCATATTATCAAACATAAACACACACTCTTCCTCACATATTTCAATTCACACATTCAAGCATGGGATAGCTTATACAAGTGAATCTCAATCATAATAACTATCAATAAATAATTTAACTAAATTTCCTTCACATTAGGATACTCTACATGTTTTCATTATAATGCAAGAAAGCGTACAAAAGAAATTTAGCCATAGGAAGCGTTAACCCACTCACCTCGAATCTGAGGAAGGCTCTCACACTCTAAACAAAAGGAAGGTACCAAAGAACTCATAGGAGGCCTAGAAAATAAGCCAAGAGGGGAATAACACCAATTTAGAACTTAGATTACCAAGCATCCAACATTGTTCTGTTTTTCTGCTAGTTTCGGAGCCAAATTTTACAAAATTTCTGGTATTTATTTATAGCTCCAAAATTAACGAAACTTTGTACAGAGCCTTCTTTATATGTTAATATACTATGATAAAAATTTCAGATTAAAAATCTCTCATTTAGCCCCTCTGAAGACCTCATTAGTGAGCCTATGCCAGAATTGCCCAATTCTGCTATAAGTACTGTTTTATGCTTGACAGACCTGCCTAACCATGTCCAAATGCAATGAAACTTGGAATTCCATTAGTTTCATGTCTGAACTAAGTCTCATAAATATTTCAGATCAAAATGAGGTCTTTAACTACCAAAATTGAATCAGTTTCTTAAGCTGCCCAGATTTGTTTCTACAAAGAGTTCAGATTATGTTTATAGATAGTTTACCAAGTTAACCTTCTCAAAATATCATGAAACTTTCCAAATCCAATTATCACACTATAAAGAATCTCTAGACGAAGTTTCATAAATTTAGGAGTTCATTTGGTCATCCAAAACACATAAAACCAAAAGCATGACAGATTAGTCCTGTTCTGTTTTTTTTTACAAATTTCAGTTGCTGTTCTAAGGACTTTTAGGGTACCAAAGCAGTCTAGAAAATTTTAAAATAATTTAGGTATGCTCTTTGACACTATATTTATCTACATACCAAATTTCATGACCATTGGAGTTCATTTCATACTTCAAATAATCCAAACCATTCACAGTAGCAAATGACAAGCAGAAAAATTTTGCGGAATGTTCCCAGCTCAGTTTTTTGCCTCCCTTTCAGTTCCTTTGGTCTCAAGAGTACAAGATTACACTTAGCTTTGTTTTTTAAGTTACTAATTCATACTCTTGCAACTATATCTCCTTTTAAACAAAAGTCAAGAATAAATAAACACTAAATTTCATTTCATCTTTCTTTCTTTCTAAAATCAGTATACTTTACACCATTAAAATTTCAGAACCCAATCTATAATTTAAACCAGATTTTCTCCTCTTAAATGTGTTCTAACCTGTCTTAAATTAAAATAAATAGATTCGTAGCTAAATTCCCATCAACAATTAGAGCCCTTGATCAATTTTTCTCCTGAGGGTTCCAACCAAGATGAAATGGGGAGAGGAGAAGAGGAAAATGAAAACAGAGGAAGAAGTTTAATCCTACCTCAAGATGGAGATGAACTCGTTGGAGATTATGGTGGTGGCCGCCGATGGCCACCATAGCTCCCTCTTCTCTTCTCCTGCTAGCTCTCCTCTTTCTCTTTCTCCCAAGACCGAAAATGTATGTGTGTGGCGTATGTGTATGAAGGAAAAGATTAAAAAAAAACTGAATGTGTGTGTATAAGGATCTAGAGGCTTCAAGTGTCTGATAAGAAAAATGGGACACATGGCACTTTCTCCAAGTGCCACTTTGTCCACCATCTTGTTGGAATTGTACAAGACATCCTTCACCAAATTAAGTTTTCATTTGGGTCCTCAAAGTCTTGAAATTTTTATTTATTTATTTATTTATTTTTAACCTTACTCAATATTCAAAATTATCCTTGACCATTGCTTCTCTCACTCTTCTCAAAAAAAAAAATAATTCTCCTACCAAAATTTTGAAAATTTTCAAATAAGTTATCGAGAATATATTATTGCAAATTAATCCTCATTATATGTTCAAGATTTTAAAATTTCTAATTCCTCAAAATTTTTCTTTCCAAATTTCAAGTTCCACCACCTTATTTAAAATCTGGGATATTACAGCTGTATTGCTTACTCTCATATTATGAAAGTCAATAGAGAAAAGCTCGACGAAAAAAGAGAAAAATGCATCTTCATTAGCTACAGTGATGAGTCAAAAGGCTATTGTCTTTACAATCCAGAAACAAAGCAATTAATTATTTCAAGAGATGTTATCTTTGATGAAGGAGCAAGCTAGGAATGGAGCAATGAAACACCAAAAGGAGTCCAACACATAAATGGTAAAGAGGAACCAAGAGAAGACAAAAGGCCAAGCATAAGCCAAAATTTTGGACCAAATTTATTATCAGCTACTTCTCCACCAAGAAAGATGTGATCATTGCAAGATATTTACCAAACTTGTGACGTTGCATTCTTTTCTTGTGAGCCTAAAAAATATGAAGAAGCCGCAAAAGAAGAATGGAGAAAAGCCATGAATAGAGAAATCAAGATGATCTAGAAGAATCTGGTATTTCATAACCACACCAAATATATTGAAATTCATAATTATCCAAGAGCTTGTGGAACAAGAAGAACTTGAGATTGAATTTTGCAAGATTGGAGAACAATTAGTAGATATTTTTACAGAGCCAACTGTCATCATAAAGAAATTAATCAAATTTAGAGAAATGTTTAGAGTTCTAGATTTTTCTAAACTATGGGGGGAGTATTAGAGAATAATTTAGAAAAATCTAAAATATATACTGGTTCACGCCACTACGATGCTGAATCGCCTAGAATTAAAATCATGGCAATTTTGCAGCACAATGGTCCCCAGGTCGTTTTCACTCTTGGAGCCTCACTTCTAACTACTAACTAATTGTTCTAAACACTTAATCACTAATTAAGAGCTAATTAATACATCCGGGGGGGAGGGTTGGTTATGACAGAACAAAAGAAATTGCAATTAAGGACAGTAACAGCAACAACAAACAAAACAACAAATAATGGATTTGAACACAACAGAAGAATACAACTAGCCTTGATTTTTCCTGGAGATGTAACCTTCCTAGTTCTTGTTCAGATGCTAAGTTTCATTCATTTATTATTTGATTCTTAACAAAAAAGTCCAGGAAATCTTCTGATATGGATTACACTAAAACATACTCAAAGAAAACCTTCTCTGACTACATATTGTTGTAACCACAGTAAACATAATCAAATATGTAAGAAGATCTTCATTACATGCCATTTTCATCTCTTTCTACCATTCCAATCAGTCATGATAGATAAATCCTCATATGAAGCAATAAAAACTAGCTGTTAAGTCTATGAAACTCTAATAAAAAACATTCATAAACAAAGCAGAACATAGGCTAAAGAAATAGATGAATGTTGGAATAAAGTGAATAAAACTTATCTTATGAAGCATGGGAACTCAGATTACAACATCCAGTCTGAACTAAGGCTAATTATAATATATTTCAGCCCTCCATGAGAGTAAAAACTAGAAAAACAGAAGGGAGAAAAGAGGAGGGAAAGTGGTCTACGAAATCTGTCTAACTTGCAAAAAAAAACTAGGATTGAAAACTAAAGTCTAAAAACTGCTAAACTAATGCCTCAAAAAGTTGATGGATGAAAACTGACTGCTGCCTTTCTTTCTTTTAATTTCTGGTATGGAAGATATACTACTGCAGATTGGTGGTTGGCTTTTTTCAAAAAGTAGTATGGTGGCTGCTTCTTCAACAAGGTCAGAGGAATGAGGAGCAGAAAGTTGGTCTGAAGTGCTGTAGCTCTGGGTCCCACACATCCATGTCATCAGACAAATGGAATAAGCTGTCAAGTCATCCAAGAATGTGCCACATCTACATCCAGCTCATCAGGAATGCCATGTCAGCGCCACATCATCAAGAAATCTCCAAAATTAATTCTAAAAATTACACAATAAGGATTAAATTGAGTCTTTAATAATTTAAGTCCTAAAAGATGAAAATAGTTCATTTTCCATCTAAAATTAATTTAGACCCAATGAAACACAAAGAGTAATAAAGTCGGAGAAATTCTAAAGATGAAAGTGTAATTAGACCAAGATAGTGGTTAATATGTGTATAAAAATGCTAGATATCATATACTGAAAGAAGACATGATGAATGGTGGCAAGAAAGATTTGGATCATATTAAATGGAACAGAGGCTACAATATCCAGAATATCAAAGAAATATGTAGAAAGCTCTACTACATGAAGATAACCGACTAATGTTGCCTATATATATATATATATGAAGTGTTGCTCTTTGAAAAAGATAAAGTGAGCATTGAATGCAAGCTAGCTACTCATTCCTACAACTTAGCCTCTGCCTCTCTCCAATCTATGTACATCATCATTCTCTCTCTCCCTTCCTTTCATCATCACTTCTTTCATATCATAAATCACTTTAACATTTATAATTATTTTCATACCATAAGCAATTACAAAATTGCCACTATCCTCTTAATTGAATTCCATTACTATAAGGGTTGACCATTTCATACAAATTCTATAAATAGTATAACTATAGAGAGAGAATGAATGGTAAAAGAGTAGAATAATCTATACTACTCCATCGTCCTCACTAATTCTATGGTATTTATACATTAAGTTGATAATTAATTAAAAGAGATGCTAGCTGCTTCAATTTTGTCAAGTGACTATACAGAGCCTCCATGTTCCAAACTAATTAAGAGGATTTATATTGTTAGTAGTCAAATCCTAGCTGTGAAAAATATTGTTGGAGGGCTTATAGTCAAATTTGATTCATTTCTTTGCATTGTCGGAAGCCCTTTATTTTCACTAAACTTCATAATATCTTATTATGTTGCAAATTGAGCTCAATAGTGCCCTCTTCTCTTGTATTCAAACTATATACTTTCTCTTCATGGAAGAAATGGTTGCCCTTACACTTGTTTCTTCGTGGCAAGTTTTGTTCAATTTTATAGTTTCAAAGTTAAAAGGGTTAGAGTTAGAAAAACACCAGCCAAAACAAAGATAGAGAGAAAACAATATACAATATATTATTTTGATGATATTTTTAGATAGGACCAATTTACAAAATATAGATAGACAAAGTCAATCATAAATAAACAAATAGGTAGACATTGTAGATCCCATTGAAAAGTGTGTTGAAACGTTTATATGTTTATTCAAAAATAAGATCCTAAACTTTCAACCAATCAAAATACTTGGAAACAGTTTTGCTTTAATTTATAATAGACCATGATATCTTGAATGCTTTTTTGCTAAAAGAGTATTTTTTTGCTGCTCAAAACTTGTTGCAACATCTTTCAATGTCAACTAGTCATTTGTCTTGAAAATTGTATATTGTCTACCACATGAGCAAGTCTAAGTCTCAATGTCTATATTGCATAGTTTGAGAGGTCCAAAAAAATCATGATTCAATAATCCAATAATGTGCAGCAAATCTCTAAGAAAGAAAACTGCCTTTAATTAATTGTATGCAAGAATAAGCTTCTTTCAACTCATATTCAAATTATTATGGTATACATTACATTTTTATTTAGGTCAAAGGATACTTTATGTCCTTAACATTTGCACTGAGTTTCATTTATGCCCCTAACTTTTTTTTTTGCCTGTTTATGTCCTACATGTTTCAATTTTTGTCATATATACCCTTTTTTGTAATTCCATCTGATAAGTTAAAAGAATTGCTAACTGGGCTACCATGCAGTAAAAATCATCCACCACATCACTTTCCATAAGTACTCATAACCTAAAATTACAAAAATACCCCTAATAATTATAAAAAACAAATATTTCAGTTTATTCACTTAGGTCCTTGGTCAAAATTTTCCTTTTGTCCTTTGATTGATATAAACTCATCTTCTACTTCGTCTAGGTTATTAGTTTAAGAATATATTTGTTCTTTGTCAAAATCATCCCTACAAACTTTTCAGTTTGTTCACTTTGGTCCCTATTCTTCACTGTTATGTTTTTTTCCTCATGGTTTGGTCCTCCAAATCAGTCTATAATTTCATTTTTAGTCATAATATGATTTAATCTATCATTTCTACCTAATAACAATACAAGAAATGAATTAAAATTCAAGTTTCAAAGGTTGCATGCTTACCCACGTTTTCGAGTTGTTTTTGCCTTGTTTCTGCATTCCTATGTTTCTAGTTTGTGTTTTGATTATCATTTCTGGTTTATGCATTCTTCTATTTAAAGATCCCATATGGAACGCTGTGCTGTGGCATGCCTGTTCGTTCTCTTGTCTCTATGCCTCCTCCTTTTCCATTCAATTCTTCTCTCTCTATGCTCTATTTTTTGAGAGAAAATAGAGCACAGAGAAAGAAGAATTGAATAGAGAGGGAGGAGGCAGAGAGACGAGAAAGGAATAGATGTTGAGAGAGAGGCAGAGACAGTGGATATATTAGAGGTGTGACATTAGAGGGGGAGTTATGGAAAAGCCTTGTCAAGACATCAAAGGAGGTTCAAGAATGACAAGGATAGGTTCAGAAATGGAAGCTAGCCCTACGAAAAATGACTGATATATCTGGTTGACATTTCAAACCAGGGTACTTGATACTTACCCACTTTTACTTGTTATTTTTCTTTTTATTTAAGCTAATATTTTTTGTAAAAAGTACACTGGCCTTGAGAAGGTTAGTGCATTATTTACAGAGTTGAGTTTGATGCATTCGGTTTGACTTCACAAAAAACTTTTGTATTGTATCAGGCATGAATATGAACATAAATTCATCGAAAAAAATAGTTAAAGAGGTTTCCATCAGGCTTAAATGAACTCTCTTGCTAACCATCAAGTTGGATTAAAGTCTCAAGTACTAGAAATAAACACACTTTTAGAAGTTGGGTCAGATGACAAAGTCAACATGGTTTGAAACTTGATTTTAATTCATTTCTTGCATTTTTATTTGATAGAAATGATAGATTGAATCATGTTATGACTAAACATAAAATTATGGACTGATTTGGAGGACCAAACCATGAGAAAAAACATGACAATGAAGAATAGGGACTAGAGTGAATAAAGTAAAAAGTTTGTAGGGGATATTTTGACAAAGAACAAAATGTATTCTTAAACTAGGGACCTAGATGAAGTACAAGATGAGTTTATTTCAAGTGAAGGATAAAAGGAAAATTTTGACCAAGGACCTAAGTGAATAAACTGAAACTTTTTTTTATTATTATCAGGGCTATTTTTGTAATTTTTGGTTATGAGTACATGTGGAAAGTAACATGGTGGATATTTTTGTCACGTGGCATCACAGTCAGCAGTTCTGTTAACTTATCTGACAGAGCTACAAAAAAAGGGTATATATGACAAAAATTAAAACATGTAGGACATAAACAGGCCCAAAAAAAGTTAGGGGCATAAATGAAAATCAATGCAAATATTAGGGACATAAATTACCATTTTTCCTTTTATTTATATGTGAACAAAGCATATGTTTATTGTACTTCATGCCAAACTGTTTAATTCTAATTAACAGAACACAGTATCTAAAGTTCAAACATGTACCTACATTCTATCTCTATTAAAGCCTCTATGCCTCTCTACTAGGGATGTAATACTTGCCAATTTTTGAAATCACGTAATTGGCGGTATTACAGTTTTTATAATGAAATTTTCCATTATTTTAATGGAAATATTTGATTATTTTTAATCTTTCCATATTTAATTTATTTTTTTAATATTATTTATGGAAATGGAGATTAATGACCGGACTAGGTATTTTATTACAGATGATACTTTTGGGATTTGACGAAAGACATAAGAAAGAGAAAATTTCATGGAAATAGTGTTAGGGGACAGGGAATATAGAAAGAGTAGTTATGAGGCATAGAATAAGCTAGGTACCTATAGGGTCTAGAGAGAGACTAAAGTGAAATGAGAAACTAGAGTGGCATCTAAAGTGAGAAAAATACCCAAGTTGGAGAAATTACAAATTTGCCACTATTGAGGTTAACTAAGAGTTACCTGGGGGCAAAATAATAATTTCACCTTGTGAAGGTATATATAGCGGCTCTATCCCTTTTTCCTCATTTCTCACCTCTCTCTCTCTCTCTTCACTCACTCTTTCTCTTTCTCTCTTCTTTCTCTCTACCTCTCCACCCTAAATCCTCCAATCAAGGTCTGAGGATCGGTTCTTTGGCAATAGGATGAGTCATCGGTGGCCAACTAACATACGGAAAGCAAGGAATCAAGGTAGGAATTTCAATTTCTTGAAAATTTCCCTATTTTTTAGTTTTAAGCCTATTTGGGATAAAATTTAGTTTATGGCTTCATTTCTTGATTAAAATTGGGGGTTTTGGTGAATAAATGCTCCTTAGATACTAAGGATGAGAACCCATAGAAGAAATTATGAAAAACAGTAAAGATCTGGCCAAATCTGACCCAAAACTGAGGCCAAATCATGAGGTCAAGATTGTGGTGCCTTAGGCACCACAATTCAAAGAGAAAGAGCAAGCCATGGTGCCCCAGGCACCAGGTGTGAACCAAGTGTGTGTGTGGCGCCCAGGCACCAAGTGTGTGTGTAGCGCCTAGGCGCCAGCCATACCGAAATTCTTAGTCCATTTTCAAATGGCCATAACTCTTTCGTCCGGACTCTATTTTTAACAAACTTTATATCGTTAGAAAGACCTTCAAGTCTAGTTTTATTTAGAAACTCCTTACTAGTTAAGAGTTATGACCAAATGAGTGACTAAAGGTCAGAGTTAGTGTTGAAGATTTTCCTCATTTTATTTATTTATTGATTTTGGTTGATTCTAGATGGTGTGGGAGCTTCATTGGCCTGGTTTCTCAAAAAATCTTTCATAGTAAACATTGTTGACATCAAGTGAGTGGATGACCATGCTAACTCATTTTTTATTTAAAATTACTCAAGTACAATATAAATCCCACTCACACTATGATTAAGCATATTTTATTAAATTCCTTAATTAGTTATGTTAACTAATTAATGGGACATTGGTTGTAATTTGTGAGACTGTTGTGTGGAATGTGTATGGGTTTAATTGTGTGTGGATTTAGGAAATGTATTTGAAATGTTGAACTAGTTTCGGTGTATGTTGTATCGTGTTTGTGAGTGTGCATTACATATGAAAAGAAATTATATAGGAATGTGGAATCATGAAAGGGAACCAACTAGTAACCCAATGATTGGAAACTGGAAATGGAATGGTGGATCTCTGGGATAAACCCATTAAGTAATAATATCCGAGAGGAAAAATCTGGACTGAGTCTCAATGTGGTAAGTATGGGAAAGAGCAGAAAAATCATTGCTTATTTCATTTATGTATTCATATTATGAGAGGGAAACGGCTAGTAACCCATGGATGTGGATATTCCTGGAAAGAATGTTAGAAATTAGGAACAGATGGGTGGACCTCTGAGATAAACTCCTTGAGGGGTAGACCTCAATGTGGTAAGCATGGGAAGATGCAGGAAAACAAGCATATGATTGTTACATAGTACATTCATTATGATTATTTGTGCTTGTATATGTTTTATGTTGAATTAGGATGTTGGATATGATATGATGTGGATTGCGAAAGTATGGACTCACAAGGAAATAGTACATTATGGTCACACAATCATGTACGCTTGTAATTATGTATCCGTACATGCCATTATGTGTTTAAGGTATTCATTTATTTAAGCTATGGTTGTGATTCTAGTATTTGTACTTGTACCTTATTTTATTGCACAATCATTTACTCACTGGGTTTTTGATAAACTTACACTCTATGTTGTTATTTTTTTTTTTTTTCAGATTTAGCAACTGAGGAGGATGGAAAATTTTTGGGAGTTTGGCAGTTTTATAGATATACTCCATTTTGTTGGAGGCTTCTTAAGGAACCAATTTTTTGGCTGTATACTAATAGAGATGCTTTCTAAACCTATAGGCCACCTAGGTCCTGCTGTGTTTTAAGGGTTTAATTAATTGGCTACAATTTACTTTGCATTTTCATTGTAAATATTTCCCGATGTTATGGGAAATAAGAAAATGTTGTAACACCTAATTTTGTCCACAATAATCATGATTTCCCTTTTGAACAAATTAAAAAAAATAAAATATGAATAAAATATAAAAAATAGACATGAAATAAAAAATAAAAAAATAATGAAGAAAATTACTAAAAAATGATAAAATAATGAAAGTTCAAAATGTCAGATGTTTTTCATTATACACACATATTGGCTTCCTTCCTTCACATGCATGGTTAGGAATCTCCAGTCAAAGTACTTCTGTCATGTCTCTTCCTTTTTTTTTTTCAAATGGCAACCATACTATTGGTCAGGGATAGAATCTGAAGACAAAGTATTAGCTACATGATTTAGGGGGTTTTTTTTTTTCCAGTAACACAATCATTTTGCACCCCCATCTCCAGCTATAAGTAATGAACCCTTCTTTCCTTTCCTGGGGACACCATTCACGAACCGAGAGACAGCAAAAATAAAAAATAAAAGAGTAGAGGAAGAGAAAAAAAAGGAGAAATTGAGAGTTATTGGTGCTATCTCTTTCCACCCTTGCATCTCATTTTTTTCTCTCTTCTTATAGAACCCTTCCTCCCTTTCTTGCCATTGATAGTTGAGAGTGAGAGAAATAAAAGAGAAACAAGGAATGTGGCCAGGAAGTCAAAAACATACTCTGTTTTCACGTTTAAAAAACCAAGGTTGTTTTTTTTGCAACTTTGAAGTGCAGTTGAAGGAGGAAACTGGCAGACTGTACTCAGAAATATCTTGGACATTTAAGGAGCAAACTTGGGGACCAAAAGAGTGGAGTTTTAGCTACACACACAGCCAAGACTGAGAAGACATACTAGATGAATTTCTAGACTGATTTGGAAAGAAAAACTGAGAGTTGGACGTGTTTCATGCAAAACAGGGGCCAAATTGAAGAACATCAAAAGTTTGCAGGGACCTAAGTGAAGGCAAATATGATCTCAGATCAAGCAAAAAAACAAAGGAAAATTTTCATCAAGGGACCTAGATGAAAAAGTAGAAAAGCATGTATATATATATGTGTTGATCAGCAGCCATTTTTCTTTTCTTTTCCTTTTTTTTCATGTATATATATAGATATGTATATATGTGTGTGTGTGTCAATATGTGTTTGTTAGTGTATGTTATATATTTATGCGAGCATCGGCATGACTGTGTATATGGTTTTTTTATTTGTATAATATATATATATATATATATATATATATATATATATGTATGTATGTATAGTGTGTGTATATGTATTTTAATTATATGTGTATATGTGTGTGTGTGTGTGTGCATTTTTTCCTTTCAACATGCTTTTCTTCAATATATATGTGTGTGTATGAATGTGTATATATTTGATCTAGCTTCAAATAAAAATATTCTCCTTTTATTTCATTTCCAAGATAAATTTAAAAATATCAAAAATATTTTCCCTTGCTTTCATTTTCAAGATAAATTTAAAAATATCAAAAATATTTTCCCTTGTTTTCATTTCCAAGATAAATTTAAAAATATCAAAAATATTTTCCCTTGTTTTCATTTTTAAGATATTTTCAAAAACATCAAAAAAAAATTTCTTTATTTTCATTTTCAAGATAAATTCAAAAAATCCAAAAATCAAAAGGCTTTTAAAATGGGACGAATCAAAAATCAAAATAATTTGTTTTCATAAATTCAAACACAATCACAACTCTTAAGCCTCGTTTGATTTATGAAGACATTTATTTTTTAACCTCTTTGGTTTTTCCCACAAAAAATTTCAGTCTTTCCTCTGTCCCTTGTGGCATTTTAGATGACGAACTACGTAGACTTTGATCCCAATCGTTGGGTACGTAGGACCTAGGTTCCGCCTAGCTAAGTCAGCCCTCGTACATATTTCCATTTGTTTGATGCTTTTCTTTCTTATGTTTTTATGTGATTGATAAGGGTAATTTAAGGCAAATATAAAATAATTGCTCACTTTCTAAATGAGACATATAGTATGCCTAACACCTTCCCTATACGGTTCAATTTTCAAACTCATTTTCCTCAAAACGCAGACCATCAAATCCAAAGATTTTTTCAAGTTTTTCCCAACGAATTAAACTTTGGTGGCAGCTCCTAATAAAATTGGTTTTTCAATTTTGAAAGTCGATTTTATACTTATTTTCTTTTTTAAAGAAATGCTAGCCGATCACATTTCTGGTGTGACAGTTTGGCGACTCCACTAGGTTGATATTGATTTTTTAAGTGTGCAACTAAATTTTACATATGCCTTAATTACCCTTTTTTGTCTCTTTATTTTATTTATTTATTTATTTCAGTCATCTTACTTTTGTACATAATTACTTGTATTTGGTTCTTTTTTTTCCCCTTTTTTCTCTCCTTTACAGTTTTAGAATTAGGGGTAGATTGGTTGATTCCTTCACACACTGTACATTTTTTTAACACATCCCTTACACACACTAGCCCTGTACCCGGGCTGAGCACAACCATAGGATAGAAGGAAGTCTAGTGATGTCACAGAGGGTCTGTCCCTTGTAGGGATCACAAAAGCTTCCGCTTAGACTGTACCTCTTTTGTCAATATGGGGTTCACAAAGAGTATAACTCTTGTGCTTTCAATACTGGCAATCGGAGATCCTCATAAGTTTCGACTATGGGGGGCAGTCTAGGGACCTTTATATCCATAGGTTTGTAAATGCACCCTAAAACCTATGCATTGCTAGTTGGCCTAGAAGAATTAGGATCCTTGAACAAGGTGTATGGGAAACAACCTTTGTCATCTCTTAGCTCTCTTTTTTTTCCTTCTACTTTCCATTTTGACTTTTTTTTTGTTAAAAAGGTGCTTATTCCAATCCTAATTTCATTCTTCTTCACTCTAAAAGAAAGCAAGCTTTTCCACTCCCTAAACGTCATTCTAATTCCTCCGTCTTTTTAGTTAATTGGTGAAGCACGAGTGAATGAACAAGAAATAAAAAAAATGGCTTTTTCTGACAACCGTTCATCCCTAAAACTCATGAAAGAAATGAAGGCCCACCAAGAGCGAGACGATAATGCATTATCTAAAGGCTATCATAGCTCATAGCTAGTGTAAATCAAAGTGACAGTTAAAGTCAATTGTCTTCAAGAGCTCATATCCCATCACGAGTTAATGTCTCTAACCGAAAAAGATTTGCTGTCAAAGAAATTTGGAGGGATTGCTAATTTATTGTATGTGAAGCCTTAAGAGTTGACAATTTTAGTAATGATGAATTATTGGGATCCATCATTGCGGGTTTTCACATTTGAAGATATGGACACGACCCACACAATAGAAGAATATGGACTCATGCTTGGTACGCATTTGAACGACCACCAGCCAATCTACGTACCAAGACATGTCCATTCATCCTTGCATAAGATAGCCACACTATTTGGGATTGGGGAGAGACCATAGGATGGGAATTGAGCTACATCTTAAGAATTCTAGATGAGTTCAAAATGCATCGTAACAGAAAGGCATATCTTAATATGTTTTCTGTAGCAATCTATGGGTCTGTACTTTTCCCTTCAGCCATGGGGATAGTGGACCAAAAACAATTGATGTATTCTTATTAGTACTACATAATGGGGTCAACCCTATCCCGGCGATCTTGGTAGACACATTCCTATCTTTAAATCATATTCGAAGAAGCGAAAAAGGAAACCTTCAGTGTTGCATACACATGTTGTATGTCTGGATGTGTAATCATGTGTTTAGAAAAAACTATGGAGCTTACGTAGCAATACCAAAGCTTGTAGAAAGACTCTTACGTGCTCCTATTGAACAGAAGAACAACAAGAGTAGGTTAGAGTCTTTCAATTAGTGAATTCATCATATAATACATGGAGCTTATCTGGGGTGGTAGCAAGAGGTGTTTTATTATGGTGTAGTGAATTTCAATGTATGTCGCTGATAGGGTCTAGAGATTGCATAGCATACAACCCAGCCATGGTTCCAAGACAATATGGTTGGATGCAGTATATTCCCAGGATGTGAGGTTTAAAAGAGGTCAAATTTGAATATCAAAATTCGTATAGCAAAGAATTGTAGGAACAAATTTGAGTTGCGTGGGAAATCATAAAAATAAAAAGTTGTAAGGAAGTAGGGCCATTCGGAAGATGGACTACTCCTGAATACCTACAATAGTTTAAAGAAAGGAGGAAAGACCTGGTATTAACCTGAATGATCAATGCAGATCAACCACCAAGCATTAGAACAGACCCTCAAGACTACACCAAAGAAGAGAAGATGCACAGAAAGCTCGACCATGCAAAAGTAACCGAAAAAATGAAGACGATAACCAGTGAGAAAAGGAAAAAAGAAGAAGAGTATGAATTGTTGATAAAGAAAATCCAGAAAATAGAATAGGAAAAGGAAGTGCTTTGTGCTAACCTCATTCATACTTCGTAAACCAAAATCGACACTTTAATGTCTAAAGTACGTTAGTTGTCTGAGGCCATAGATGAACAACAAAGTCATATCGATATGTACCAGTAGAAAATAATATATCTTGAAGAGGATGCACAATGCTTGAGAGCATAAAAGAGTCAAGCTTTAGACGAAGTTGCATAAAAAGATGAGATAATTGCTAGGCTCGAGAGTAAGAATAATCGCTTGGAATCTGAGATAAGGCGCATTAGTCACCTGAGGTCCAATATTGAGCATATCATACGACAACATAAAGAAGTAGTAGAAAAAAATGAGGAGTTAATCAATGAAGCTAAATTAAATATGATAAAATTAGCCACGCTAGTAAAGGCAATTTGAATATTGTTCTTACTTTGTTCTCACCCTACCAAGCCCATTCTATAAGATTATGCTTGGGACACATGTCACAGACTTTGCGGATCTAATTAAGATCAGGAAAAGAATTGATGATGATATTCATGAAAGGAAAACTCTCAAGTCCCTATATACAAAATAGCTTAAAGAAGGGACAATTTGTAAAAAAGAAGGAATCAGATGAAAATTATGTTTAAGCAATAAAATCATACCCCCAACAACAATCTAATTCTTACTAGACAAGCAATCAAAATCAAGGTTAACCAAGGCCAAATAGACATACTCAATTAGGCGGACAAAGGGACTTACGACCATTAGATAATTGCCTGTAGCCAAATTTTGGCACAACAAACGCTAAACTATACCAGGATCTTTTAGTCGCTCAACTCTTGGGGCCTCGACCCAGTAAAGCAATGAATCCCCCATATCCAGCATGGTATGATCCAAATACCACATGCGATTTCCACATGGGTGCTATCGAACATTCAATTGAAAATTGTATAGCATTCAAGAAAAACATGTTGGATTTGATCGATTCAAACCATATCCAATTAAAGTTAAGAGAGAACTCCACCATTGCGAAGAATCCAATGCCTAGTCATGAGCGCCATTCATACCCCCAACAACAATCTAATTCTTACTAAACAAGCAATCAAAATCAAGGCCAATCGAGGCCAAATAGACGTACTTAATTAGGCAGACAAAGGGACTTACGACCAGTAGATAATCGCCTATAATTTGGCACAACAAATATTGAACTATACAAGGATTTTTTAGCCACTCAACTCTTGGGGCCTCGACTCGGTAGAGCAATGAATCCCCCATATCCAGTATGGTATAAACCAAATACCACATGCGATTTCCACATGGGTGTTGTCCAATATTCATTGAAAATTGTATAGCATTCAAGAGAAACGTGTTGGATTTGATTGATTCAAACAATATCTAATTAAAGTCAAGAGAGAACTCCACTATTGCAAAGAATCCAATGCCTAGTCATGAGCGCCAAGTGAATGCTGTTGAAAAAGAGACTAAGTAATTAGTGGAATTGACTAACATGAGAATGTCGATGAAGTTGCCATATGCGATTCTCAAACAAGCTGGGTACGAGTTAGAACCACTGGCGACAAAAAAAGATGAAGTGGTAGTGGCTCAAGCGTTAAAACATTATGAGTATCACCAAGCAAAATAGGGCATGAGATTGAAAAATCTCAGAGTTCAACTCTTTGGTTAAGAAGATGACTACTTTTGGGATAATAGTCCCCATGAAAGCATGTGAAGTGATTTGTACAATAACAGAAACACTAAGCCTAGTCAGTAAGAAAGGAATCGAGTCAGCTTACTTCACGATCAATTATACCCCTCAACCTAAAATGTCAATTCAAAAACAACCAGCTATTGTCATAAATATGCTAGCATCATTTCCTTACCAAAATAATCGTACGATGCCATAGAGGTATGGCAACCAAATAGAGCTTCCTTCCAATAGTGTAGAGACAGTTAAAGTACCTAAGGAAGAGCTCATGGTAAACATAGCCACTATAGAAGGGGTGACATGAAGTAGCAAAATATACCTTCCTACTGAAATGAAGGTGGTAGACAAAGGGGAACAAGTAATAGAAAAGAAACCTTATGATAATGACGAAGAGTTCTTGCGAATCATGAAACAAAGTGAATATGATATCGTGGAACAGCTCAATAAGATTCTTGCTAAAATATCAATATTTTCACTGATCATGAATTCAGAGGTGCATTGCCAGGCTCTATTGAAGGTCTTAGGAAAAACTTTTGTTCGACCAGATGCTTCCTCAGAAAAAGTAGCAGATGTGATGAACATCGCCAAATCCATGTCCGTAATCTCTTTTTCAGTAGAAGAAATAGATAGAACCACTACCAACAAACCAAAAGCTTTGCATATCACCCTCAAATTCCATGGGTTTATCCTAGCCAAAGTTCTAATATATGGTGGATCAGCTATAAATATCTTGCCACTGTCCACATTCAAGAAATTAGAATTATTACAGATGGAGGATAGTGATATGACAGTAAAGGCATTTTATGGAACTCGAAGAGAGGTATTGGGTACAGTCGATTTACCCCTTGAAATTGGCCCATGTACATTTATGGCAAACTTTCAAGTCATAGATGTAGATCCATCATATACCATGCTCTTAGAAAGGCCATGGTTCAACAAGGTAGGCGTTATACTATCTACCCTGCACCAGAAAATGAAATTTATTGATGAAGGGAGAATCATCATTGTTAAAGGAGAAGATAAGCTGATGGTAACAAAGCCAAGTTCCGTCCCACACATTGAGGCTAATGAACAAGTAACTGGGATAGCTTTCCTAAGCTTGGAATTTGAGACAACTGAGGAACCCAACAAAGATATAAATTTTATGACAATAACCATCATGAAAAGGATTGGGTTCGAGATAGGTAGAGGTTTAGGTGAAAACCTATAAGGCATTAAAGAACCAATTGTCCTTCCATTAAATACAAACTGACGTGGGTTAGGATATGAGCCTATGATAGAGGATCAGATGAATGGAAACCTCAACCTAAATAAACAACGTGGCAAGCTAGAAGTCCCACGTATAAGAGCTTCATTTCTAGCATCATCTAAAGTGATAAACCAACTTAAGATTTCTATGGTGGCCGAGGATAAAAATGATATGCAAGGATCCAAGCCTTAGATTATGAATGATGATACTGAAGACTCATTGAAGAATTGGGAGATTAAAGATGTCCAAGATGTTTTTGATTTAGAGTAATGGTTTTCACTTGTAATGTTGTCATTTTCATTTTCATGAATAATGCTTTTTATGGAACATAAATGGAAATTTGAAATGCTTCGTGTTTCTTCTAACTTTTACTTCGCTTGCTCTCCTTGTTTTCTTTTAATTCATTTCATATTCATTTCTTTACCTTTCAGGAATTTGCATTCCTCAGAACTCTTATTCAACACGAGAATTCCTGAGACCTGGTTGGATGACTTACATCTTACCATGGATACGTAAAATCATGAATCTGATGAGGAAGAACTAGTCTAAACATTTGCTAAAATCCTTGAATCTACTAAAAAAGGGATAAGTCCTTATGAGGAAGTGATTGAAATAATAAACATAGAGACTAAAGAGGATAAAAGAGAGTTAAAAATTGTCAAGTTGTTTAAGGAATATCTTGACATCTTTGCATGGTCTTATTAAGACATACTGGGGCTTGATCCCAATCACTTCACACAAGGTTAAGAAGATTGAATGTAGAGATATCCCTAAAGATTAAGGAAGAAGTAACGAAGCAACTCGACGCAGGTTTTCTCTAAGTCGCTTGATACCCTCAATGGGTGGCAAATATTGTGCCTCTGGCTAAGAAAGATGGTAGAGTCAGGATATGCATAGACTATAGAGACTTAAATAGGGCCAGCACAAAGGATGATTTCCCTTACCTCATATCGATATATTGGTTGACAATACAGCATGCAACCATCATTATTCATTCATGGATGGTTTCTTAGGCTATAATCAAATTCCTATACATGAAGAGGACAAAGAGAAAACCCACCTTTATCACTCAGTGGGGGACTTATTGTTACCAAGTAATACCATTTAGGCTGAAAAATGTTGGGATAACCAACCAATGAGCCATGGTTGCACTTTTCCATGATATGAAGCACAAGGAAATTGAGGTATATGTAGATGAGATAGTAGACAAGACTATTGAAGGAGAAAGCCATGTAGCAGTCCTTAGAAAATTATTCAAGAGGCTATGCAAGTATAAACTCATATTAAATCCTAATAAATGTGTTTTCGGAGCCTTACCTGGTAAACTATTGGGATTCATTGTAAGTTAAAAGGGGATAGAGGTTGATCCTGAAAAAATAAAAGCTATTCATGAAATGCCACTTCACCAAACAGAAAAAGAAATTCGAGGCTTCTTAGGGCGACTGAATTACATTGCAAGGTTCATCGCCAATTTAACAGTAACTTGTGAGCCAATATTTAAGTTGTTAAGGAAGAACCACACCAGGAAATATGATGATGATTGCTGACAAGCTTTTGACAAAATCAAAGGTTATTTACTAAACCTCCCAATCCTGGTTTCTCTAATACCAAGCTAACCTGTAATCCTATTTTTGACGATCTTACCCAAATCAATGGGAGCAGAGCTAGGGCAACACGATGAGATAGGTATGAAGGAATAGGCAATTACCTGAGTAAGAAGTTTAATGATTGTGAAACATGCTATGCGATGACTGAAAAGACATGTTGTGGATCGGTGTGGACAGTTAAAAGGTAGAGACAGTATATGCTGTATTACACCACTTGGCTAATCTTTAGAATAGACCCTTTGAAATTTATCTTTGAAAACCCACACATGGTTGGAAGGGTTTCAAAATGGCAAGTGATATTGTCCTAGTATGATGTGGTATATATGACGAGAAAGTCTAATAAAGGAAGTGTAATAGCATATCATTTGGTGGAGCACCCACTTGATGAATACCAACCTTTGAAGTTCCATTTTCTGGATGAGGATATAGTTACTATTGATAAAGAGGAAGATAATATTGATGAGGACAGAAAAAGATGGAAGATATATTTTGACAGGGCTGTTAACACACAACGGAACAATGTTGGAGCTGTAGTGGTATCTTCAGAATGAAAGTTATTCCCAGTAGCCATCAAGCTGGAATTTGATTGAACAAATAATATAGCAGAGTATGAAGCATGCATCAATGGCTTACAAGTAGCCATTACCATAGGAGTAAAAAACCTAGAAGTATTCGGCGATTTAGCTCTAATAATTTACCAAGTGAATAGAAAGTGGCAAACTAAAGATTAAAATTTAGTGTCATATCAGAAATACCTACTCTAGCTAATCGATCAGTTTGAAGAAATCAGTTTTCATCACATGACAAGAGATAAGAATCGGTTTGTAGATGCTTTGGCCATTCTAGCAATAATGATTCAACTTGACTGTGGGGTGCAAGTCCAACCAATCCAAATAAGATTAAGTGATACGCCGGCATACTGCTTGAACATAGAGGAGGAATTTGATCAATATCCTTAGTACCATGACATTAAGACTTACATGAAAGATAGGGTTTACCTGGAAGGAGCTACAAAAAATGATAAAAAGACAATTCGATGCTTGGCTATGAATTTCTTCATCAATGATGATGTCTTATACAAAAAGAGTCATGATGGCACGCTTCTCCGATGTGGAGATTCAAAAGAAGCTCGAAGAATTATTACGAAGCTCCATGAAGGAATATGTGGGACTCATACGAACAGCCACACCCTGGCCAAAAAAATTCAAAGATGTAGGTAATTTTGGATGACTATGGAAAGGGATTGCATCGAATATGTTAGAAAGTGTCATAAGTGTCAGATCTACTCTGATAAAATCAACATGCATCTGCTTTCGTTACACAATTTAATAGCACCATGGTTGTTCTTAATGTAAGGCATCGATATAATTAGTGTTATAAACCCAAAGGCATCAAATGGACACTGCTTTATCTTGGTCACCATTGACTATTTCACCCAATAACAGGCCAACTCATAGGCTAATGTGACTCAGAAAACCTTCACTAGATTCATGAAGACCAATATCATATGCTGGTACGATTTGCCTGAAAGGATTATCATAGATAATGCATAAAATTTGAATGGAATAGAAATTAAAAATTTTTGAAAGTAATTCAAGATTAAACATCACAATTCAGCACCTTACCGACTGTAGATGAATGGTGCAGTCAAAGCTACAAACAAAAATATCAAGAAAATTATTGAGAAGATGACAGTAACATACAAGGATTGGCACGAGATGCTTCCCTATGCTTTAAAAGGCTACAGGACTACTGTACGCACTTCAACTGGGCAACTCCTTATTCTTTGGTTTATGGGATGGAGGTAGTGACACCTGTTGAAGTGGAAATCTTGTCTTTGAGGGTGCTTATCAAAGTTAATCTAAGAGAAGATGCATAGGTAAAAGCTAGATATCAACAGCTGAATATGGTTAAGGAAAAATGGTTGACTACTATTTGTCATAGACAGTTATACCAAAAGAGGATGGCCAGGGCTTTCAATTGAAAGTTACTTCCAAGAGAGTTTAAGTTCGGTGATTTGGAACTAAAGAAAATGTAACCAAATCAAGATAATCCCAGGGGCAAGTCAGTGCCTTCATATGAAGGGCCTTATATGGTTAATATACCTTCTTAGGGGTTCATTGATCCTAATGGATATGGATGGTCAGGATTTGTCAAGGCCTATCAACTCTGATGCGGTCAAGAGATATTATGTTTAAAAAGGGATTAAAACAAAAAGAAAAAAGAAAAAAGAAAGGAATAAGCTTGCTGAGCCAAAAACTTGAAAGAGTGACTTAGGCAAAAATTAGAGTTCATTAAAGCTTGCTTGATCAAATACATGAAAAGCGGTCTTTAAAAAAAAGGTGCTTGCTAGACCGAAAACCTAAAGGGGTGGCATAGGCAAAAGTTAGAACAATGAAAAGCCCCTAAAGCACTTAAAGTAACATAAGAAATGAGGAGTCAGATGTTTCAACTTAATTCCCTTAACATACAGAAGCATAAAGGAAGATGGGCAAGATTGAAATTGGATTATGTCATCAGTCAATATTCGTGAGAACATATCTATGGTAATATGTCAGTTCATTCAAAGAGTCAACTCATGAATAAAGGACATTCTATAAAAGAACCATTTTGTTTGTCATTCTTTAGATTCCAATTGATTTGAATTGTTTCATTACCCTTGATGTCTCAAATATATGTTCCTCGTTTATACTTCTTAATATATGAGAATTTTTTTCAAATAATGTCTCGTTCACCTAGAAAGTAACTTCACATAGCCATGACAATTATTTCTTTTATTCTCCATATAAAGCAAATGAAAATGAAAGCATTTAATAAAGAATCACATCGAACGACTCGTTTAAGCTCCCTTTAATTCATGAGATCTCTTGATAATTGTTCAAGGAACTGGCTTAAGTTGAGTTCTAATTCGATGATATCACGAGGAAGCAGTTTCAACTCGTTAACTTCAAAGGCCAAATTCAATTAAAAAACCAATGCAAATTCAAAAACAACGACAGTTCTATCCAGCAACATAGTCAAGAACATAAGGATCTAGTTACACGAAAGTCTCAAGGAAGGAGACAATACTGAACAAAGATACCGAATAAAGTCTAACAAAAGACAATAAACAAAGCGCTCTTGGGAAGCAACTCAAGTTTCCAAATTTTTTTTCTTCTTTTGGATTTCTTTTGTGATCTTAATTCTGATTTCATTAGTTTGTTTGTTTACTGAATCTAGATTTGTTTTGACTGATTGATTCTTCTTTTTAGTGTTCTTTTTATCTTTTGAGATACACCATCTAAATGAAACCACTTGCATTTAAAAAAAGACTGAAGATTACATTATGCTAAAAAACAAAAGGAAATTACAAAACATAGCATATGTAATCTATGGATGAAGAAGCCCTGGGTTCACTCTTAGGAGTAGTGAATTGTAGTGTTATCTCTTGACCACTACCACTTCTGAGAACCTTTGTGATTTCTTGGAGGAAAATATAAATCCTATTCTAGCACTCAATGTTTCTCTAGTTTTGGCTATAGAAACATTGAGTCAACCAAAAACAATATTTGTCAATTTTTCCTCCCAAGTCATTATACTAGTTCCTCGTCAGTCTCTCCAAAACCTTAACCTCTTCCCTCAACTCCTCTACCTCTTTTTTCTGAAGAGCAGTTTCATCTTCTGAAGTATGGCCAGTGCTTGCCTCCTTCAGCTCCACTCCGAGCCTCTTTCTCTTAGTATCTTTTTCTTGAGACTCTTCTATGGGTCTCTTACCTTTATCATCCTGTCCCAAATACAGAATCAGGTCAAGCTCCTCCTTCTTGGGCAAAGCAGTAAGATCGATAATTTTTTTTGGAAGCCATTGAAGTGAATTTTTAAACCGGTGTATATGTTTGGAAGAGAGAAAAAAAAGAGGAGAAAAGATATAGACTTCTTACTTTGAACTCATTGTGGTTTCATATTTCTGAAAGGCTTTTATAGAGAAGCGTTAGGGTTGAGTTTTCCAGAAATAATGCAAATCACTGCACCCCTACATACCAACCCTATGGAGTCTGCAAATTGGCAATCAAAGCTAGAACAAATATGCATATAAACAACACGTCATTAATGCAAATCACCATGGAAGTCAAAGATTTGTACTTATTGCGGCTGACTTGTTGTTCTACCCACCGTATTTCTTCACTTGAGCTGTTGTTTTTTTTTTTTTAAAGATGTTTTGAAATTGAAGAAATACAATTTTTTTCTGACCGTTGTATATCTTTTTTGGATTCTTTTGGGGTTTGTATCTCTTTGTTTTGGTCTTTGTGCTGGTATGTAGAGGCTATTGTTGATTGTTTTAAATATTTCTATATAGTTTTTCTTAGTTTACATGTTTTCATTTTGAAATTTTTATGCAAATCTCTCCTTTTCGATCTACTATCTTCTCTTTTCTTGAAGCTACCCTCTTTCTATCTCCACCGTGCGCTTCTAGAATGCAACTCCGGCCAATGGATCCCACTAGGACTCTAAACCTTAGACGTTGTTGATGGTCATCAAAACTGCCGCTTGCACACACACAACATTACACAAATTCAGGCTAAGCACCCAAAATACTCTACCTTTAACCACTACTTAATGTGATACACCTAGCTCTCAGGATCAAACATGGCACCACCATTACAGTTTGCACTGTCGACAATGCGACCATGTATGAACTCCTCAGTAAACACCTCTCAATTAACACCATCAAGAACATTTTCTCCCTACATGTTCTTTTCACCTACTTTGGCGCAAAGAAGCTCTAACATATCACAAATGGCACCCATCCTTTTGAAAGCCTAGAGATAACCGGCACTCATCTTTTGAAAACTCAAAGACAACCGGCACCCATCTTTTGAAAGCCCAGAAATGACTAGCACCCATCTTTTGAAAGCCCAGAGACGATGGCACCCATCTTTTGAAATTTTGGAGATGATCGGTATCCATCTTTTTGAAAGCTAGGAGACGACTGGCACCCATCCTTTTAAAACTCGGAGACGACTGACACCCATCTTTTCAAAGCTTGGACACGACCAATACAAAGCCCAGAAGCGACCGGCTTCCATCCTTTTAGACAATTACATGATTATGTGGCTAATTCCTTTTTGTGCATGTCATTAGCATCTTGCAAAAATTAAATTTTCTTATCTTTACACACTTCTTAAACAAAAATATCTCAAATTTAATTTTTCATAATCTTGTTTAAAAACGAGTAAATAGGGGCAACTATAACACCTAATTTTGTCCACAATAATTATGATTTCCTTTTTGAACAAATAAAAAAACAAAAAATAATAATAATAAATACATAAAATATAAAAAAAACATGAAGTAAAAAATAAAAAAAATGAAGAAAAATATTAAAAAATGATAAAATAATCAAAGTTCAAAATGTCATATGTTTTTCATTATACACGCGTGTTAGCTTCCTTCCTTCGCATGCATGGTCAGGAATCTCCAGTCAAAGTACTTCTGCCATGTCTCTTCCTTTTTTTTTTTTCAAATGACAATCCATACTATTGGTCAAGGAAAGAATGTGAAGACAAAGTATTAGCTACATGATTTGGGAGTTTTTTCCAATAACAAAATAATTTTGCACCCCCCATCTCTGGCTATAAGTAGCGGACCCTTCTTCCTTTTCTCGGGGACACCATTCACGAGCCGAGAGATAGCAAAAAAAATAAAAGAGTAGAGGAAGAGAAAAAAGGGAGAAATCGAGAGTTATTTCTTTCCACCCTTGTATCTTATTTTTTTTCTCTCTTGTTATAGAACCCTTCCTCCCTTTCTTGCCATTGATAGTTGAGAGTGAGAGACATAAAAAGAGAAACAAGGAATGTAGCCAAGAAGTCAAAAACATACTCTATTTTCACGTTAAAAAAACCAAGGCTGTTTTTGTAATCTTTGAAGTCCAGTTAAAGGAGGAAACTAGTAGAGGGTACTCACAAACATCTTAGGCATTTAAGGGGCAGACTTGGGGACTAAAAGAGTGGAGTTTTAGCTACACACACAGCCAAAACTAAGAACACAGGGTGAATCCAAAAAACAGAGTTTACATCGTGAAGGTAAGTTTTCTTCATCCTTTCATCTTTGTTTTGGGTAGGGTTAATTCCATACACCATAACTCAAAGTTAAGAGCTAAAACAAAGATCAAAATAGAAGAAAATCAGAAAAATAAAGAATGGAGGCAAAAGAAATGTGATGAACTGAAAAAACTTGTAAGAATTCCAAAAATTTAGTTTTGATCTTTTTTTTTTCCTTTCTATGGATTGGAATGGACCGAAAATGACTCAAAAACATACTGGATGAATTTCTGGATTGATTTGGAAAGAAAAACTGAGAGTTGGAAGTGTTTCATGCAAAATAAGGACCAAACTTAAAAACATCAAAAGCTTGCAGGGACTGATTTAATTTAAAATAATATTTTTTTGAATCGAGGGACCTAAGTGAAGCCAAATATGATCTCAAATCAAGCAAAAAAACAAAGGAAAATTTTCATTAAGGGATATAGATGAAAAAGTAGAAAAGTGTGTATATATATATGTGTTGATCAACATCCATTTTTCTTTCCTTTTCCTTTTTTTTCATGTATAATATATACATGTATATATACATGTGTATTTTAATATATATATTAAAATACATATACACAAACTATACATATATATATATATATATTACATATTATATATATATATTACATATTATAGATATATATATATATATATATATATATTATACAAATAAAAAAACCA
This sequence comes from Biancaea sappan, assembly GCA_037074585.1. NCBI lineage: Eukaryota > Viridiplantae > Streptophyta > Magnoliopsida > Fabales > Fabaceae > Biancaea > Biancaea sappan. The sequence goes on from CM073497.1 coordinate 37,477,087, forward strand.
TATACACAGTCACGTCGATACTCACATAAATATATAATATACACTAACAAACACACATTGACACACACACACATATATATACATACATATATATATATATATGTGTGTGTGTGTGTGTGTGTGTGTGCGCGCGCGCGCGTGTGTGTATGTGCACGTGTATGTGCCATTGTGCATTTTTTCCTTTTAACGTGTTTTACTTCAATATATATGTGTGTATATGAGTGTGTATATATTTGATCTAGTTCAAATAAAAATATTCTCCTTTTATTTCATTTCCAGGATAGATTTAAAAATATCAAAAATATTTTCCCTTGTTTTCATTTTCAAGATAAATTCAAAAATATCAAAAATATTTTCTTTTTATTTCATTTCCAAGATAAATTTAAAAATATGAAAAATATTTTCCCTTGTTTTCATCAAGATAAATTCAAAGATATCTAAAATATTTTCCCTTGTTTTCATTTCCAAGATAAATTCAAAAATATTTTCCCTTGTTTTCATTTTTAAGATAAATTCAAAAACATCAAAAAAAAATTCTTTGTTTTCATTTTCAAGATGAATTCAAAAAATCTAAAAATCAAAAGGATTTTAAAATGGGAAGAGTCAAAAATCAAAATAATTTTTTTCATAAATTCAAACACAATCATAACTCTTAAGCTTCGTTGATTTATGAAGGCAGTCATTTTGAACCTCTTTGGTTATTCCTGCAAAAAAATTCAATCTTTCCTCTGCCTCCCTTGCGACATTTCAGATGACGAACTATGTGGACTTTGATCCCAATCATTTGGTACATAGGACCTAGGTTCCGCCTAGCCATGTTCGCCCTCATACATATTTCTATTTGTTTTGATGCTTTTCTTTCTTATGTTTTCATGTGATTGATAAGGGTAATTTAATGCAAATATAAAATAATTGCTCACTTTCTAAATGAGACGTATAGGGTGCCTAACACCTTCCCTATGCAGTTCAACTTCCGAATTAATTTTCCTCAAAATGCAGACCATCAAATCCAAAGGTTTTTCCAAGTTTTTCCCAAAGAATTAAACTTTGGTAGTGACTCCTAATATAATTGGTTTTTCAATTCTGAAAGTCAATTTTATACTTTTTTTTAAAGAAATACCAGACAGTCACATTTCGGGTATGACAAACATAATATGTAAATTTATTTCCAATGTAATTTACATTCTGTATAGTTGTAGATATTAGGATTGTTTAGGAAAATTATAGACTACCATTGAGGTATACTCTAAGGTTTGTAACTTATAAGTTAAGTCACGTGCCGAATTTTTGGGACGTTACAAAGAAGGCCTTCTAAACAGCTTTATATTTAATTAATCTCCTACCTTCTACTGTTGTACAGAATCAATCACCCTTTCATGTTTTATTTGCTAAAATTCTGGATTATGCTGCTTTGAAGTCCTTTGGATGTGTATGCTATCCCAACCTTCTTATACTATACACAAACTCAATTTTCATACAACAAGTGTGTATTTTTGGACTATAGTGCTATAGTGGTCAACATAAAGGTTATAGATGTTTGTCATCTACTGGAAGAGTGTACATCTCAAGACATGTAATCTTTAATGAGGAAGACTTCCCTTCTAAATAAAGCTTTATTAATACAAGAAAACTTGAACAATTTCTGTCTAATTTACCTGCTCTACCCCTTGCAAACTTCAACATAAGTTAGCAGCAATCTTCTCATGGAAATCAGGAAAACAATGAATCAGATTCGCCAAATCATACCAAAAATGATGAAATCAGTCGACCAGATAATGAAAGCAGTCAGCCGGTGTTCTCTTCCAGTCCACCAGATAATGAAAGTAGTCGACCAAGGTTCTCTTCCAGTCGACCAGTGCTTTCTTCCAGTGATACTGATGTTAGCAACCACCAATATATACCAATTTCATCTGACGACCATCTTAAAGTAGTAATTGACTTAGTTGAGAATGATACATATGCAAATGAGGACTACATAGTACCCTCTCAAATACACAGGATGACAACAATGAGTAAAAGTGGTGCTTTAAAGCACAAAGTGTCATATACTATAGTCCATAAATCTTCATAGTCTTTGCAAATTCCCAAGTTTGGCTCACAGTCTTTGCTGAATCCTAATTTTGGTTTAGTTGTTAAAGTCTCACAGAACTCTAGCAATTTTATAGAAATTTGCAGAACATAGCACTAGCTCACAAAATATCAAATATGCAATAAAACCTGCTGAATCCAGTTTTGTTATTGAAATATCACAAGGAGTAGAACCCAAATCAGTCCTAAAAGCCTTCAAACCCCTATTGAAAAAGAAGCTGGATAAGTAGTTTGAAGCTTTTATCTAGAATAAAACTTGGATATTGATGTCTTACAACAACAGTTAGAGAATAGTTGATTGTAAATGGGTTTTCAAAACCAAATACAAGCCCAATGCAAATGTCAATATATATGTGTGTATATGAGTGTGTATATATTTGATCTAGTTCAAATAAAAATATTCTCCTTTTATTTCATTTCCAGGATAGATTTAAAAATATCAAAAATATTTTCCCTTGTTTTCATTTTCAAGATAAATTCAAAAATATCAAAAATATTTTCTTTTTATTTCATTTCCAAGATAAATTTAAAAATATGAAAAATATTTTCCCTTGTTTTCATCAAGATAAATTCAAAGATATCTAAAATATTTTCCCTTGTTTTCATTTCCAAGATAAATTCAAAAATATTTTCCCTTGTTTTCATTTTTAAGATAAATTCAAAAACATCAAAAAAAAATTCTTTGTTTTCATTTTCAAGATGAATTCAAAAAATCTAAAAATCAAAAGGATTTTAAAATGGGAAGAGTCAAAAATCAAAATAATTTTTTTCATAAATTCAAACACAATCATAACTCTTAAGCTTCGTTGATTTATGAAGGCAGTCATTTTGAACCTCTTTGGTTATTCCTGCAAAAAAATTCAATCTTTCCTCTGCCTCCCTTGCGACATTTCAGATGACGAACTATGTGGACTTTGATCCCAATCATTTGGTACATAGGACCTAGGTTCCGCCTAGCCATGTTCGCCCTCATACATATTTCTATTTGTTTTGATGCTTTTCTTTCTTATGTTTTCATGTGATTGATAAGGGTAATTTAATGCAAATATAAAATAATTGCTCACTTTCTAAATGAGACGTATAGGGTGCCTAACACCTTCCCTATGCAGTTCAACTTCCGAATTAATTTTCCTCAAAATGCAGACCATCAAATCCAAAGGTTTTTCCAAGTTTTTCCCAAAGAATTAAACTTTGGTAGTGACTCCTAATATAATTGGTTTTTCAATTCTGAAAGTCAATTTTATACTTTTTTTTAAAGAAATACCAGACAGTCACATTTCGGGTATGACAAACATAATATGTAAATTTATTTCCAATGTAATTTACATTCTGTATAGTTGTAGATATTAGGATTGTTTAGGAAAATTATAGACTACCATTGAGGTATACTCTAAGGTTTGTAACTTATAAGTTAAGTCACGTGCCGAATTTTTGGGACGTTACAAAGAAGGCCTTCTAAACAGCTTTATATTTAATTAATCTCCTACCTTCTACTGTTGTACAGAATCAATCACCCTTTCATGTTTTATTTGCTAAAATTCTGGATTATGCTGCTTTGAAGTCCTTTGGATGTGTATGCTATCCCAACCTTCTTATACTATACACAAACTCAATTTTCATACAACAAGTGTGTATTTTTGGACTATAGTGCTATAGTGGTCAACATAAAGGTTATAGATGTTTGTCATCTACTGGAAGAGTGTACATCTCAAGACATGTAATCTTTAATGAGGAAGACTTCCCTTCTAAATAAAGCTTTATTAATACAAGAAAACTTGAACAATTTCTGTCTAATTTACCTGCTCTACCCCTTGCAAACTTCAACATAAGTTAGCAGCAATCTTCTCATGGAAATCAGGAAAACAATGAATCAGATTCGCCAAATCATACCAAAAATGATGAAATCAGTCGACCAGATAATGAAAGCAGTCAGCCGGTGTTCTCTTCCAGTCCACCAGATAATGAAAGTAGTCGACCAAGGTTCTCTTCCAGTCGACCAGTGCTTTCTTCCAGTGATACTGATGTTAGCAACCACCAATATATACCAATTTCATCTGACGACCATCTTAAAGTAGTAATTGACTTAGTTGAGAATGATACATATGCAAATGAGGACTACATAGTACCCTCTCAAATACACAGGATGACAACAATGAGTAAAAGTGGTGCTTTAAAGCACAAAGTGTCATATACTATAGTCCATAAATCTTCATAGTCTTTGCAAATTCCCAAGTTTGGCTCACAGTCTTTGCTGAATCCTAATTTTGGTTTAGTTGTTAAAGTCTCACAGAACTCTAGCAATTTTATAGAAATTTGCAGAACATAGCACTAGCTCACAAAATATCAAATATGCAATAAAACCTGCTGAATCCAGTTTTGTTATTGAAATATCACAAGGAGTAGAACCCAAATCAGTCCTAAAAGCCTTCAAACCCCTATTGAAAAAGAAGCTGGATAAGTAGTTTGAAGCTTTTATCTAGAATAAAACTTGGATATTGATGTCTTACAACAACAGTTAGAGAATAGTTGATTGTAAATGGGTTTTCAAAACCAAATACAAGCCCAATGCAAATGTTGAGATCGATATAAAGCTCGTTTAGTTGCAAAGGGATTTTAACAAGACCCTGGAATCAATTTTGGAGATACCTTTAGTCTAGTTGCCAGAATGACAACTGTTAGACTAGTTCTTGCTCTTTCTGTAACTTTAAATTGGCAAGTGAAACAGTTAGATATCAATAATGTGTTTCTAAATAGAGTTTTACAAGAGGAAGTCTACATATGGCAACCAAAAATATCCTCACCATGTGTGTAAATTACACAAGGCCATCTATGGCCTCAAACAAGCTCCAAGAGCTTGGTTTCAACATTTGAAAGACACTTTGCTTGGTTGTGGATTATGCAACACAACACTTCATTATTTATTCATAAAACAACCTTAACAATCTTAAGCATTCTCATTCATGTGGATGACACATTGGTAACTGGCAGTGATCATATTGAGCAGCAAAAGTTCAATTCAAGATTGAATAAAATGTTTTCACTCAAATACTTAGGCAATCCACATTATTTTATTGGTCTTGAAATGTTTGGATATAAAACATGTTCATTACTCAGAAGAAATACATACAAGACTTGCTAGTCAAATTCAATATATAAGAGGCTTCTAGTTGTCCCACTCCAATGGTAACAGGAAAACAATTTTCAACAGAAGAGGGAGAGATTTTAGGAATCTTACGATGTTTAGAAAATTGATTGGAGCACTGCAATATGTAATTAACACTAGGCCAGACATAAGCTTTTCGATGAACAAGCTTAAAATGTTTTTGAATGCTCCAACACTAAAACTGTCACGACCCCCAAATAGATCTGTGACCGGTACGAGATGACACTCATTTCGCCATATGTCATGCCCCAAAAAACAAACTCATTTAACAAGCGTGCATTCTAATACCACATCAAACAGTCCTAATTATCCACAACTAGCAGTATATATAGGCTAGTTATTATCATAAAAGTATAATAGTATACATACACATATGTATAGAAAAGCCTACAACATCAGAGCCCAGCATGAACAATACAAAGATATGTTACAGCCAAATTTATAATGTACAGTTTCCCACCCGAAGCTTAGGTGGCCTAACAGACTACAAAGCATTATTCTACACTTGTCAAAATTTGATTCCATGAACCCACCAACACAAAGAGAAGTATAACTCCAAAGAGTCACTAACTCTTCAGCGAAAACTCCTCTTCCCCTGTCTCCATATCTGAAAAGGTAACCATAGAGAGTGTGAGTTCATTAAAACTCAGTGAGCAATCGACTGTATAGAAAAAAAAATGATAGTGCACAAGTACAAATACCATAACTCACCTTCACTAATGGAAGTTATCCAAATATAGAACAGACATTAGATAATCACAATAGATTACAAATATGCAATCAAACAAATGTAATGCTTGTCATATTTTACCCACTCTACTCATTAAAGACCAACCCTCAGTGAGTGTATTCCAGAGGTTAATCCTCTCTGAATATTCCACATCATACAGAAGACTAAGCCTCTGCTTTCCCATACATTTTTATTTATGTTAGGTGTCATGAATGGATGCAACAACACCAATACATAACACGCCACATCATAACCACATTAAATATTCCACACACAATCTTTACTTTCCAATGTATATAATCAATTAAAGGTATAATTAACTTATTTTCCGTAATGAGGAAGGAGGGATTTATATTGTACTTGAAATAAAATAACTTTGGCAAGGTCCACCCCTCACCTTTTGCCTCAACAAAGTTTTTACCGTACTCGAAGTCTCAAAATGGAGGCAATTGATCCTACCAAAGTACCTAAAAGAAGTCTCAATAAATATACATTAATGATCCCTCCACATTCCACTCAAAATATTTCATTTAGCCACTTTTCAGCCTAAAGGGCGCCTCTACTTGGCCACAGCCTAAATGATCCCTCCACATTCTACTCATTGCCTAAATTTCCACTCTTGGCGCCTGGTGCCCGAAGCCTAAGCATAATGAAGTGGTTCTGGTGCCTGGGGTGCCAAAACCCAGAACTTCAGCCTCCTCACTATTCTTCACATATTTTGGGAAGAAATCCACCAAAAATCATGATTTGCACCCCTTTCTCTTCTTCCTTTGATTTCCCAAGTCCAAATGAAGTTCATGATGCAATTTAGGACAATTAAAATGCAAAACAAACAAATTTCATGAATTTCCTCAAATTCTCTAGAAATCTCTCAAGAATGTGTTCTTGGATTTTAATCCATGACACTTATTTGTTTCACCACCATGAACTAGATTGTAACATAATCAACCAAACGAATCCAAGAAAGGAGACAAAAAGACAAAGTTTCCATGAAAAACCCCCCAAAACTCACTTCAACTTAGGGCATCTATAAATTCAAAAATTTATAGGAGATTAATGAAATGTAATCTTACCTTTAGTCTTAGAATTGTCCAGAGATGCGGAAAGCAACTGAAAGTTGAAGAGAGAGAATAGAGAAAATAGGGTTTCTCCACTTGGCCTAAATTTCACTAAGTTAAAAAGTGAAGGGAGAAGGTAGAAAGAACCTTATATGGGTTATGGGTTATGGGTCATGGGTTGACCCATGGACTCTACACCCAACCCACTTGACCCACTTCCACAGTATCTCAAATAAATCACATAAATTCCAATTTATTGATCTTCCTCACATTATAGAAAATTGCCACAACACCACAAATCATCCAATCCAATCACATAATGTCAACTCCATAAATAAATTACCAAAAGCATTCCTCCAATTTATGGAAATTAAATGATCAAAAATAAGGAAATAAAATAATGCTATTAAATATTGCACGTTTAAATACCGTAATACCGTCAATTATATAAATATAAAATTGGCCGGTATTACACCATATTAAGCCTAACCAAACATAACCATTTATATAAACCAAGAAGATTTCAAAGAATAATCATCATAGAAAACATAGTGCAAGATAGCATGTATATAAGTTTTCAAATGATCAATTCACATTTACAAGATTTCATGAGCAATAAACCAATATCATCGTCACATAACATCCACAATAAACCTAGGTGTTCTAAGAGTGACTCAACCTACCAATATTACAATACAAAAAAGTCAACCCAAGGCCAAAAGGGCTGAAGACTCAGAGGCTCTACTACTTCTCTTACGGAGACTCGTTAGCTACTCAAGGAACCCGCAAGGGGTACATAAAGGGAGTGAGTATAAAGATACTCAATGAGAGATAAATCAACCAATAAATGAAAACATAACTTGTGTACCACTCGGAGGGATAGAACCTCAAAAAAATCTAATGCATCAACACGAGTATGATCACCACACAATCTACATCGTAATAGGATGCTAAAGCAAAACAACTACCACAATTCAATCATGATTATACCACTAGTGAATAGATATAAGAATATGCAAGTAGCATAATTCAAAGCGCCTCACTAAGAAATTAACTTGCCTTACCGACTACTAATTATATTCATAGTTTTCATAGTTGATAGGGCCATACATGCTTCTCACTATATCCTCATTATCTATTATTGAGAGAACCACACAGACTTCTTACTATGTCCTCATCTTTAAACTCTCGAGAGCCACAAAGACTTATCATCATGTGCACATCAACAATACATTGAATGTCACGACCCACCTAAAACACGTGATTAACACGAGAGTGAGCCTAACCTCACCTCGGAACCTAGTCCATTTATCAAGCCAACATAGAAATCATTCTAATAATAGATAAATAAATATAAATAATTATTTAAAGAAGTCTTCCTTTCACATGTTTATAGATATCCAACTACGTAAAAAAAAAAAAGAATGTATTGTTCTTTGCCCCTTATTGCTTTCCATCATAACAAGTAAATTTACTGAAATATTTATAAACATATCAACAATATAGTTACTTCATTTATATAATAATCCCTTAATTCATAAATACAACAATCCAAATCCTAGGCTACCTATATGATCACGGAGCGACTCTAGAGTAGCAAAGCAAAGGCCATAGGAATAGGAGTTTAGCCATCCCCGAATTCAAGTGGAGTCTTGAGCTATGAATCCTTTACCTCCTGCGTGAAGCTCATCTTCAACTAACAACTCTAAAAATGTTTATAAGAGGGGTATGAATGAACCACATGATCACTGAGGAGACAACACTACGCTACGATGAAAAACAATTATAGAGCATCATAATGATAACATGTATCAATTATTCATAACTAATTATAATACAATTCAATATAATCCAAATAGCTTTCAACAACATCCAAGTAAACTGAACATATTTCAACATAAGATAATTTAGAACTATTTACAATAGTAAACAATTCAATCTCATTTGAACTTGTCAATGGCCAAAACACCCAGGAGTGCCCGTAGGCCAACTCACCAATCTCATCAAATCCCGCCATGACACACAACCTCATCTGCTATGGTCAAGGCACCTCTCGGATCCAAATCTTGGACCCAGGCTAATCTCCCTACTGAGAGAATCATTGTCTCCACTCTCAAAGGTCAAGACACCCAATTCCCAGGCTTCCCGCCTTGACACGAGAAGGGGTACTATCCTTCTCAAACACAATCACAATTTATACTCAAAACAAAACCACAATCGATCATCACATAGATCAATCTTAAACATAATTCAATCGTTAATAATTCAAACTTATGAGATATTCACCACATATCACAAAGCTATTTTTCCCCTAACATACCATCATTAGCAAAATCACATTAACCCTTGAATTCATAATTTCTCTCACAAAAATCCCAAATTCTTATTTGAATTCCCTCTTTCCCAAACAATGAGTTTTGCCTTGTCTTCCTACTTTACTATTTTAATGCTAAGAAAATATTAAAACTAGATTAACACCACTCACTTGGATTCCAACGAATCCCTCCAATCAATCTGATCAAGCTCCCTTGATATGAAAAAGACTTTGTGTACTATGATATTTGTAGTTTCGAAAAAAAGAAAGTTTATGTCAAGGTTTATTCTTATATTTGTTTAAACCAAAATTGTTAAAGAAAGAGAAACCATTACTTACCTTAGTCTCCTTTTTGTTTCCTAATGTTGCCAATTGGTGGTTTAAGATAATGTATAGCCAAAGGGAGTGAGAAGTGTTTTGTCTGTTTGGTTGTGTGATTAGTCTACGTTTCTAGTGAAGAGACAAAGCAAGAGAGAGAAGAAATACTATGGGAGAGAGGTAGAGAGAGGGTTGACATTGTGAGTGAGTGAGTGAGTGAGAGAGTGAGAGAGAGAGAGAGAGAGTGAGTGAGTGGGAAGAAGGGAGGCCGACAGCTTGCTAGGGTTTAGAATTTAGGTTTCTAAATTTGAGTTCTTGTTTTAAGATTGGTTAGTCTAATTAAATTTGAGTATATATTTATTTAATTGAAGTTAATTTAACTTGAATAGATTGAAGATTTAAATTGATTTGTTAGATACTTATTTTAATTTAATTAGAGAAGTAAGATAGTTTGAATGTCAGGATTATTTAAAAGATAATTCTAATATATATATATATATATATGATTTGTTAGTTAGGAGTGTCTTAAATAAATATATAATTTATTTGATCATATTTAATCCATATCATTACTATCACCATTATAATATATTATTATTTATATTATGATGCTCCATTTTATTTTAACAATTTTCGAAATCCCATGGCTAGTTAGTTTAGTAATTAATTGGTAATCCTATTAATTATCTTCTTGGAGTTTATATTATATTATTTCTATTTCCTCCTTTCTTTTATTTAAAATTCAAAAATTTGCAGCTTAATTATCTATTCATGAATTTGTATAAAGGAATTTAAGATAAAGTATTTTCAGATTTAATATCTAGGATCTTTTATTAGTTATCCTACTAGAATGTGTAATCTTATTAATTTAATGGTTTAATATTCAAATCCTAGGTTAATCTAAGCAAAATAATAGATTTAGTTCAGATTTCAAAAGATGCTTTTCAGATTTCTTATTGGGATTATTCATCCTTAATTTAATATTAATTTAGATTTGGTTAGTTTAGATAATTATCTATTTCTTTTATTTAATTTTTTGCATTATCCTTTAACTATTTCTACCACCAACTATATTTTTTTCTATTAATCTGTATGGCATCCCCTCCCTATTATTTAATTTTATTTTATTATATTTTTCTTTTATTCTTTTCTTACACCTAATAATTTAATTTCAACTATTTAGTTCAAAATTTAATATCTTAAGATTAAGGAGTTATTTTTCATTTCTTATTTCACATCAAGGTTCTTTATAATTTTCTCCTTCTATTCCCACCCTTTTATAGACATTTCGCTATACCCCAATAAAATATCAAATCTTTCAGTTTGGTCCTTGCAATTTTTCACTTTAGTCCTTGTATGGCTTAGCACCACATATTGCTAGCCTACAGGCTACAGTTCAAAATCGCATATCAAAGCACTATCACATCACATCATCATGCTACACACACACATTGCACACACAAATTTCAAAAATCAACACTTGTGAAATAAAATTCAATAATGACACGGAAAATAAAATAGCGGGTATTATAGCTTATGTCTAACTTTTCTTTTGGCCCATGTTTTGTACTATTCCCAGATACTTGTTTTGCATGGGAATGGCTAGAAACATGGAGATGACTTTTATGTAAAGAAATTATGTTATCAAGTAATAAATGAAATGTTGTATGTTGCATTAGATTTATGATTGTTTCCTTCCAATGTTAGGATTATGACCGCAGCCAAAACATTGTGTCATGCCAGTCATGTTCCTGAATCAGGGTGTGAACGTAGGGTTTATAGACAATAGGACATTCATCACATCATGTAACCCACTACACATCACATATTGTCAAACGTAAAGTGAACCATATAACTACTTCCAACAATTATTCTAGAGCTCTTCCCACAATGAACCACTTCTAGAAATTGGGGTCAGCAATATAATATTCCTAGGAGAGCCACACAAGCTCCCCTTGCGTTCACAATACACACAATTCATGCTTAAATAAGAAATATGTCCAACACATAACATTATCCCAGTATAATCCTGTTAAGTGGATAAGTTTTAGTTCAAGAGAACACATATAATAATTATCTGACTCACCAATCATGGTAAATGAATCTACAAGCAAAAGAACACTTATCACATTTTAATAATGCTTGTAAATTATTCCCAACACAATTTCACCATGCCAAAATCAGTTTTCTAATTTGAAACAAGATTATATAAAACCACTATATACACAACAATGTAATAATGGAGATAGCTCTCCACATTTAAGTTTTGTCTATCACAAATTCCTCCACTAAGTTGTATATTCAACCTACTTTACCATCATATATAATGATGATTTTGATATTATTATTATGAATGACAAGGCAACTCAAAATATCATAGAAATGGTGTTTATCCCTCACCTTCGATCTAAGTTATGTTTATCTACCTTGGCTGGTCCTAATTGATGTGGAAGGTATTTTAAAGAATACATCCCTATGAGAAAACTAAGTGAAAAGATATCAAAATCACAAGATAGGGAAATGCTTGCAACTGTTTATGACCTTTGGTCATATCTCCTAAATAGTAAATAATGTTCAAATGAAACTTATCTTATTTGAAACTAGACGCAAAGAGTTTTTCAATGATATATTATTTACTAGAAACAGAGTTCAAATGAGAAAGTTATGATTGTTTGGAAAGGACTTGAAAACATATTGTAGCCCCAGCGCTCAATGCTAGCCTCAGCAACTTAAATCCTTTTGTGGCAAGCCAGCACTGAGCGCCAACTTCTTGGTGATGAGCACTGGTGTCTGGGCAGAGCATGAAAGTGCTCTGTTTTTTCTTCCAAATCTCCTCTTATCCATCCCAAATCATACAAGCTTCATTCCTAGTGATTAAGGTCATCAAAAGCAAGTTTCCCATCAACTCAAAACACTTTAAAACATCAAACACAAGTTAGGTTTGAGATAAAATCCATTTTTCCCAATTTCTCTGGTTTTTGTTAAAAACCAAAGAAGTGCAGATTTCATCTTGAAAAATCATGTTTTATGCTCAATCCAAGCTCCTAAATAATCACAGAGAATGAAGGAGAAGTAATTTGGGAGCTTAGAACATGAGTTTTGAAGCATCAAACATCCCCAATTCCAAAGGTTTCACCAATATTCTACCCTAGGGTTTGATCATACAAAAATGAAGAAGAAGATGAAAGATTTCAACTTAGCTCAAATCCTAGGGCTTCTCAACATGGATGGAAGTCATGGGTGGCTGGAGTTTCGCCAGAAATAGTGGTGTAACCTCCCTTGAAGCCCCCTTGGCTGTGGATGATGGAGAGACATAATGAGAAATGAGAGAGTGACGATAACTAGATGGGTAGGCGTGTGTTGAGTATGAATGAGAGAGGCTTAAGTGTGGGGAGGGTTTTAAATTCCCTTTGGACCATTTTGCCCTTCTTAACTTTAAAGCGCATTTAATAAGTCCTTGGGCAAGATGAAGATTCATTAAAAATTTATCCACACTCCTCAACCTGACACACTTGGGCCTCTTCATTTCTGCTTAATTCAACAGTCCAAATCAACCTCAACACTTTCAGTCTTACTCTTTTTCATTTCAAACATTATTTCTTAATTGAATTCATTCTAGTCCCTTTCAAGGACCCATTTTCAATAATAGTTCCCCTTTCACCAATCGCACGGCACTAACCACACAACTCACCTTCACTAAGCCCAACTCTTACAAGAATTCTTATTTATCCCTTTCGATGAGATTACTTAACACTTTCTTTCCTTTCACTTTAGTCCTTCACTTGATTCTTTCACCCCATTAAGCTTCCCCAAATTATTTTAAGGCACCAGCCCACACTAAATTAACAAGCTAAACATAAATATACAAGTAAGTACATGCCTCAATTCCACAAATACCCATCATATATGCACATTTCATTGATTCAAACAAAGCTCGTGTGCATAAATACATTCAAACTCATGGAAAAACAATCCACCAACTTATGCAATAATAATAAAAACTGATAGGTATTACACAATCGTGAAAATTTTCCACACGTGCAAAAATGCTCTCTCTACCTTCTACGTAATACCTCAGGTATTACAACAACACTGTCAAGAAGCAAAGAGAATCTTACTCTCTTTACATCTCAAACCCTCTTCTCAGTTGAGTCTGATAAGCTACTATGACGCATACTAGGCTGTATCACATGAGGATAGAAGATCAGTAGCTGGGTACTATGTTTATCTTGAAAACTCTTTGATCTCGTGGTCCTTAAAAAGGCCAGGTGTTGTGTCTTGGTCCAGCACTGAATTAGAGTACATGGCCATAGCAAACTTGGCTGCTGAATTGGTATGGATCACTTTTTCTAAACGAAATTAAGTGTCCTATTATGAAAACTCCAATGATATGGTGTGATAATATTGGAGCCAGATACTCAACATCAAATCCTATTTATCATTCACAGACAAAACAAGTTGAAGTTGACATATACTTTATTCATGACAAAGTGCCTACTTATGAGCAAACTGCAAATTGCTTGATGATATCTACTATTTTTATATACATTTGGGTTCCAAACTTAGTCCTATTGCATAATTATTCATGAAATATCTACCATTTTATTATGTTTTGAGATATATTGGGTATAAATTAATTATGGATTGAATATGTCTTAATTTTATATTTTTAGGACTTAAATTGTTAAATGCCCAATTTAATCCATGTGAAAATATTGCAAATTTAATTTTATTGGAGAGATTTTTTATGATGTAGACAAAAGTGCTTATGTGGATCCCACCTACTTGCTGACTTGGCAAAATTTGTTGATGTGGCCGTTGACCAAGATGTGCTGAAGCTGTGGGGTCCACTAGTCTACAAAAAGCCTACTGTTTTGTGCAAAATTTCTCCAAAATATAAACCTGACCATGATGAGTTTCTGCACACAAAAATGCAGTGTTGTAGATACATATTCCATGCATTTCTGCAGTTGTTTCTGCTGCATTTCTATTGTACTTCTGCTGCACTTTTTCTGCACATTTCAGATGACCTTGGTTGAGGCAAAATTTATCCATCAAAGGAGGCTAAATTTTAGAACATCTTAAGACTTCATTTTCAGTAGTTAGGACCTTATTATTCCTTCCTTCTTTGGTGGCTTAGGGTTCTTTATATTTTTCTCTTATGTATATTTTTGTTTTAGTCCTTATGGAGGGCTAAAACACCTCTTGTAACCAATTAATGGTGTAATGAGAAGATGTAATCTAAATTTCTTAGTCATATAAGTATTTCGAATTCAATCTATTTTGTTTTGGTCCATATTTTGCCTCTTGTTTTCATTTCTATATATTTCTCTAGTTGGAAAGAATGTATGGATTTGATTTTTATTTTTAATAGAAATCAAATCCATACATTCTTTCACACTAATCTTGCACTTGTATGTGTGGTTGCAGTGCAAGATTAGTAAGCTAGACTAAAATGGATTGTTAATATGCGGTTGTGAGGCAAGATTTCGGTTAGGGTTTAATCAGGTTACATTAGATTGTGATTAGCGAAGGTTTTCCTAACCATAATCTTAGTGTAGTCTGGTTCTAAGGGATTTCCTGGAGATATTAGTTGACAACTGAAATAATAGATAGAATTGGAACTAATTTAGAGAATGGAATGAGGATGATTATACTTCTAGAGAAATCAAGGATTGGTTGCATGTTCTGTCATATTGTTGTTGTTCTATTCTATTATATTTTACTGCAAATCTATTCTGTTTCGTTGTGTTATTGATTTACACTATATTTTATTTTTAATTTTGCTATCACCCCTCAGTGGTAATTAGGCTGTAATTAGAGTATATTAGTGTTAGAACAATTAATTAGTGATTAGAAGCAAGACTCCTTAAAAGAATACGACTTAAGGATCACTAGATTGCAAGATTGCCATGAATTTAATTATGGGTGATTCGGCATCGTAGTGGCATGCACCACTTGACCAAGACTCTCACATCCAGTCATTTTATTTTTCTTAGAAACCAACTTGGAGTAGTACAGCTATCCACAAGTTTGAGAGGGGGAGTTAAGACTATAAGCTTATAGTAAACCCACACACAGAGTATACATTCTTCTGTAATGAATCAACTAGCTAGCAGTTATCATAGATGTCACTATTCCCTTATTTTCAGGAATTTAGGTGTACACACTACGGGAATGAATAGAATTTGCTACTGAAAGTTTCCAACTGAATTCTACTGAATATATTTGTAACTGCTCTCGTTAATATTTTTGACCAAGTAAGAGTAGGAAAATATGTTTGTCCATGTCATCCATGGTAACTAAATTTTTCCTACTATTCAGCGACTAAAATTTAGTCAGAAATATTTATTTATTCCACACTCACTAATTTTCAGTCGGTCTCCTACAAATCATTTTAAAATATTATTTTTATTTTTTAAAGGCTTTCTAAAAAATTAATTTAAATAATTTTTGGTCACAATGGTTCATCTCAAATAGAGCATAATGTATGCTCGAGAGTGTCCATCTCGAACACACATGTCTGCTTGAGATGGTCCATCTCGTGCCAAAAAGTGTTTTTTTATATCAACATATATATTAAAAAATTGTTATGCTATATTATCTTATATACAAATTTTATGTTGATGAGAACAATTTTTTCATTTCAATATATATATATATATATATATATATATATATATATATGTAAAAGATTTTATAAGACTTGTGGCTGTTGCTTATAAATTTTTTTATATGAACAAACATATTTTTTAAAAATTTCGTTATGTTGTATAATATTTTGAATTTGTGTAGAGTTGTTGTGCAATTAGAAAAGATTTATATAATATTGTTATGTTTATATGATTATTATTTATTATTAAGTTAGAGAAATATAAATATTACAATTAAAGAAGTAACAAATGTGTAAATATAAAATATGGTTATAAAAAATAAAAAAAACACCTAAAAAATTACAAGTTCCCGAGAGCACACTGTGTAGCTCAAATATATATATATATATATATATATATATACACACACACACATATATAATATTATATAATTTATAATATATATTATATTTTACATATAAAATATTATATATATATATAATATTTTATATAATATAAAATTATATATATATATATATATATATATAAGATTTTGTCTCATAAATATTTTGCCAAATTGTTTCTTCTTAAAATAATTTTTTGAAAAGAAAATTTAAAATTATTTTTTGTAATTTAAAATATAACTAAGTTTACATTTTGACACTTTTAATTTTTTAAATCAGATAGATTTCATATAACAAAGTGTATCATTCTTATTTATATACTATTTTTAAATTGATATGGTTATTATTTATTATTTTGTTTCAACATACTAATATTAATACTAAAAGAATAAGAATATATAGTATAAAAAAATTTAGAGCCTCATGTGTGGCTCAAGTCTACACACACACACACACACACACACACATGTTACAATATATATACACACACATAGTTGCTCAATAATTTTATATACATATATATATATATATATAATTTTGTCTAATAATTATTTTGTCAAAAATTTTCTTCTTAAAATAATTTCTTGAAAAGAAAGTTTAAAATTATTTCTAGTAATTTAAAATATAATTAATTTTACCATTTGGTGCTTTTAATTTTTTAAATAAGAAAGATTTCACACAACAAGGCGTGTCATTTTTAACTTGTTCTTGTTATTTTTTTTTATTGGCTCACCACTGGCTAAGAATTTCACTGAAGTATTGATTACGGGTAATATTAAAATAGTTTATATTTAAATTACTAATTAAATTTTTTTCATAAGTTCATTTTTAATCCAACAATTTATAGTAAATTTTTTAATTTAATATGTTATATATGAATTAATCTTGCACATCAATAAATTATTATATAATGAATGTAATGACAATTTAAATTCAAAAATTCTATTTTTTGATTTCAATTTGTTAATTATTTCGATTTATCACATAAAAAAAGAAAGAATATATAGTACAAAAATAAAATCAAACGAAGATATATATATATATATATATATATATATATATTGAGAATCCTAAACCTTAAAACTTTAAGATTCTAAAACTCTAAATCCATAAAACTACTCACAATCTATAACCCTTAACCTTAATAATTCAAAATTACACATCACCAATATTTCTATGAAATTATATATATATATATATATATATATATATGTAACCCTTAACCTTAATAATTCAAATATATATATATATAAGGGGTTCGAGCAACCTTTGCTCCAACCTCTTAGTTTAGTAATGTTTTATATTTTAAACTTTAATAGAATATATATAAATGAATTTTGCATATTATTGATTATTATTTAATGAATATAATAACTAATTTTAATTCTTGATACTTTTAATTCTTTTAATCAAACATATTTCACACAACAATGTGTGCATTACTTAACTTCTTTTTATTATCTTTTTATTGGCCCACTATCATCCTAACAATTTCATGAAAGTATTGATTATGAGTAACTTTGAAATAACTTGTATTTAGATTACTATTGAAACCTTTTTAGTTTAGTAGTGCACTATTTAAAAGATAATCAAAATGAGAAAAGAAAGATAGACCTTGTAATTTGAAATCTTTCACATTAAAAGCATTAGAAGTTTAAAATAATTATATTTTAAATTAATTAAAAATATTTTTGAATGATATTTATATATATATATATAGGTGAAATCTTTCACTTTAAAAATATCAACAAGCATATTTTTGGTCAATTTGATCTATATAATTTTTTTTAAATTAGAAAGGATTTATGTAATATTCTTAAATGGATATGGTTATTATTTATTATTTTTTTCAACATACTAATATTAATGCTAGAGAAATATAAATATATAGTATAAAAAAATTTACCCACATACATGGTCCTTCCCTCTCGAGCCATACATGTGGCTCGAGAAGTGTCATCTTGAACCATATGTGCAGGTTGAGATAGCACCTCAAGCCAATGAAAGTCTTTTCATAGAAATAATGGTGATGTGTAATTTTGAATTATTAAGGTTAAGGGTTATAGATTGAAAGTATTTTTATGGATTCAGAGTTTTAGAATCTTAATGTTTTAAGGTTTAGGGTTCTCAATATATATAGATATATAGATATAACCCTTAACCTTAATAATTCAAAATTATATATATGTATAAAAGAGCCTGAAGGGGAAGTGTATATATATACATATAAGTTAGAGTCATCATCCCTACTATTTTGGTTTAGTCAAATCAACGGCTTTTGGTGGAATCAGTCATCATTTATATTGATTCCAAAGCAGTCATCTTCATTGTCTTGTATAGCATAGGACACTGATGCCGATGAGGAGGGAGATTGAGTTTTCTTTTCAGAAGATGGCTTAGTGTTGTCTTCACTCTCCAGAAGGAGCAATGTAGTCTTTAATAGCTTTAAGAAGTCTTCTTTATTAGTCGAAGAAGACAAAAAAGATTGAATCTAAGACCTTTGATTGAGAAATTTACAGACTTCAAGATCTGTAATTTCTGAAATTGGTTGAGAATAAGGCCCTGAAGGGATTAGAAAAGAAAAGAAGAAGCGAGAAGGAGATGAGAAACAAAGAGAAGGCGGACTTCTATATCATGTATGTAGATTAATGAAAAATAAAAGCAATAAATAAACATAAAGTAAAGTTTAAAGAAAATGAAATTTAATTGATAAGAAAGCTTACAACAAGAGGGAATGAAAGTCTTCAAACACATTCTCTCTAAACTCTCTTTATTTCTAATTCTATTTTTCGACATCTTTGCAGAGATAGAAACTTCATAATTTAAAGGCAAACTTTACCTATACTATAGTGAAAATAAATATTTTCAAAAAGGAATTACAATTTGTCATTTTTCAAAAAGTGAACGCAACTTTAAAGACAAAAGCAGCTTTTGCTTTAGTTAGATCAATAGCTTTTGGTGGAGTCAATCATCATTTAGATTGATTCTAAAGTAGTCGTATTCACTATATTGTAGAGCACAAGACAATGACGCTGACGAGGAAGGAGATTGAGTCTTCTTTGCAAAAGATGGCTTAGTGCTATCATTACTCTCCAGAAGGAGCAATGTAGTCTTTAATTGCTTTAAGAATTCTTCTTTACTAGTCGAAGAAGACAAAAAAAAAAGATTGAATTTGAGACTTTTGATTGAGAAATTTACAGACTTCAGGATTTGCTAATTTCTAAAACTGGTTAAGAGTGAGGCCCCGAAGGGATTAGAAAAGAAAAGAATAAGGGAGAAGGAGATGAGAAACAGGGAGAAGATGAATTTTTATATCATGTATGCAGATGAATGAAAAATAAAAGCAATAAATAAACATAAAGTAAAGTTTAAAGAAAATGAAATTTGATTGATAAAGAAAGCTTACAACAAGAGGGAATGAAATTCTTCAAACTTTCTCTCTCTCTCTAAACTCTTTATTTTTTATTCTATTTTTCGATGCCTTCAAAGAGGTAGAAACTTTAGAATTTAAAGGGAAAATTTGCCGACACTACAGTGAAAATAAATAATTTCAAAAAGGAATTACAATTTATCATTTTTCAAAAAGTAAATGCAACTTTAAAGAAAAAAGCAGCTTTTGTTTTAGTCAGATCAGCAGCTTTCGGTGGAATCAGTCATCATTTAGATTGATTCCAAAGTAGTCATCTTCATTGTCTTGTAGAGCACATGACAATGATGCTGACGAGGAGGGAGATTGAGTCTTCTTTGCAGAAGATGGCTTAGTGCTATCTTTACTCTTCATAAGGAGCGATGTAGTCTTTAACTGCTTTAAGAAGTCTTCTTTATTAGTCAAAGAAGACAAAAAATATTGAATATGAGACTTTTAATTGAGAAATTTACAAACTTCAAGATCTACTAATTTCTGAAATTTTGGATTCCTTTTGATCCAGAGCTTTTCAACTTCAATGTCACCTTTATCTTGTTGAAATTGTGCCCACCATTTAACTTGAGATATTCCTTGGAGAGAAGGAAGGCAATTGGGAAAGTAGGACTTCCCAAAATTATAACGCCATTGAGTAATCCAGGCAAGAACGAATTTTGAAAAATAATGAAGATATCTATATGAATAGGATCTCCACTAAAATTAGTATTTTTGGAAAAATAGTTGAAACCATTTCTTAATGATTCAGGAAAATTTCTTGGTAAGGACCAAAAAAATCCCACCAAATATTGAACTATTGAAGAAAATGGAAATGAGTATTAATTTTGAAATAAATTAGCCAGGAATGACTAAAAATTTCATTTTGAAACCCAAAAAGTATTATACCTGGCATCAACATAATCCCAATAATTAAAACCAATTGGATCAAAGTTTTGGGAAAACTTTTTAGTTTGATAAAAATTTTGACCCCATTGGGAAGGAGTTAAAACCTTTAAATTTTGCATGGTTGAATGAGTAATTTTTTAATATCCTAGGGATCCCTGTAATGTATTGTAATGGAATTAGAATCTACCAGGATAAATTCATAAAATCTTTGGGTATTGTTCCCTACAATAGGTTTAAAAGTGTTGTCCCTTAAGGAAAATTTTTGCAGGGATTTTGTTAGGATTATTTTTCCAAAAGTCTAGCTCCATTTGAGTAATGGTAATATAGATATTAGGCTTCTTGAAGTAAGAAGTTTTGGAAGGTTTTGAAGAAATTGGTTGGGAACTTAAAACCAAAGACCGTTGAAGATTGTTTCTGGAAATTTGTCCTTTAAGATCTTGGATCATTTGTGCAAGGGCAGTATCATACTCTTGATCTTCTTTGTTAGCAATGTCTGTCTAAGATTTGTTTGGAATAGCTTTCAAACCTTGAGTAGAACTTTGAATAGCTAACAAGTTTCAATTGGAAAGGAGCAAGATGCCATGGTTTCTTTTTGTTGCAAAGAAGTCTCGGCTTGGTTAGGTTGCTGAGTGGAAGACCCAGAATGAATGGCCAAAGACCTATTTTGATGGATCAAAGATCCTAAAACTAATTTTGCATCAAATTTTGGTGGAGCTATGGCCTTTCCTTTATCTCTCAATTTTGGCAGCATTATCTTCCCTGAAGAAATTTTCTCGTTAGAAAGTCCGGCAAAGAATATGTGGAACATTTTAAAAATTCAATTTCAAAATAAAAAATACTTAGGATGGTTTGCCACCTAGCAAAAATTTGTTTTGAAGCTAAATTGTTAACATCTTTTTGTAAACATCTTTTACAGATTTGCAATCAATGCGAACTAAAAAATTTTTATTTAATAAATCACTTTGAAATTTGGTAAAGCATAAAACAATTGCCAAAATTTCTTTTTTGATGGTGGAATAGTTTTGTTGAGCACTATTCCAATGTTTGGATGCAAATGTAATGTATTGCTCTTTTCCATCAATTTTTTTGGAGAAGAATGGCTCCATATCCGAGATCAGAAGCATCAGTTTGAACAATTTTGAAAGCTTGAGGATTAGGAAGATATAAGTAGGGAAGACATTTGATGTGGTCTTTTATTTGTTTTACCATATTGGTATGATTTGCTGGAGGACTCTTTTTGAGACGATCATGAAGGGGTTTGATAAGATTGTTCAAATTAGGGATAAAATCTCCTACGTAATTGGGACAACCTAAAAACCTTTGGAGCTAAGTTTTTATCCAGAATTTAGTTAGGAAATTTATCAGCAAATTGGATTGCTCTATAAATGGGAACAATTGTTCCTTGGTAAATTTCATGACCAAGAAACCTAACTTTTGTTTGAAAAAGATTCATCTTTGTTTTTGAAACAGCAAGGCCATTTCTTTTGATGACACCAATAAAAATATTTACATGTTTGAAGTGTTGGTCAATGGATTGAGAAAAGATAAGAACTTCGTCTATATAGACATTTATGAATTTAATATATGGATTAAAAATTTCATTCATAATCCTTTGAAATTCAAAATGAGCATTTTTTAGGCCAAAGGGCATAATGATCCATTCATATTGACCAAATTGGACAGTGAAAGCCTTTTTATACCGATCTTCTGATTTGATCCAGATTTGCCAAAATCTTGATTTCACGTTAAACTTTGAAAATATTTTTGCTGAATAGAGGCAATTCAAAAGATCCTTTTTATTAGGAATAGAATACCTAATCCATTGAAGAACTTGATTAAGAGACTTACAATTAATTACAAGTCTCGGGGTTCCTCTTTCTAATTCGGTGTTTTTATTAACATAAAAGGCCAAACATGACCAGGGGCTCTAGCTTTTTTGGATAAGTTTCTTTGATAGAAGGTCATTTATTTCTTTTTGGCAATGATCAGGGAGATCATGGTTCATTTGGATAGGTCTAGCTTTGGTAGGGATTTGTTTTTTGTTGAAATCCTTTTCATAAGGTAATTCAACAACGTGTTTCCTTCTTTCCCAAAAAGCATTAGGAAGGTCAGAACATATTGTTCTTTGGATGTTTTCTTGTTTTTGATTTTTTTTTTTAAATATGTTTGTGCTAATTTTGATCCTATAGTTTTAAAGGATATTTCTTCTTGTAAGAAATTAATTTGGTTTTCTTTATATTAGATGACATTAATGTTTCTGGCAATAGGTTTTTTTTTGTGAATTTGAAGGTAATTTTTTTCCTAAATGCTGGGTTTCAATTCCTTCTTTGGTTATAGAAAAGATATGACTTGATTTATGAAAGGAGTCCCCAAAATAACTTCATTTGAAGGAGTTTGGACAAGAAGAAAAGGAGTGGTTACCTTTAAACCTTCATTTTCAATAACTTTTGAAAGTTTGTAACTAAACTAACAGCAAAACAGAAACGAAATGAGATGAAAATGGAGAATAAAACACTTAGCTTGCACTCTTAGTTCAAGCTACAACATCCCAGTGGTCCAGTGACTGATTACAATGAAGACTTAGCCCTCCATGAGAGCAAAACAGCAAATGACAGAAGAGAAAACAGAGAGAGAAAGAGAGCTACGAAATTCCTAAGTTCAGAAAATAAAAGTATCCTCTGATTTTTAAAAACTGATGTTTTCAATGCCTTAGAGAATATTCTACCCTAGATACCTCTTAGATGCCTCCTTGGTGCTTCTTCCATGATGTGGGCAGCAAAACAACAGCAGAAAAGTGGCAACAGCAGCAGACAAATTACTCTACTACTTTACTGTTTCTGTTTGCTATTGATTGCTGCAAGAGGTCTATGCTGTCAAAACAGAAATTACATTCCCCTTAGCTGTAAAGTGTGAACAATGGGGACCAGAAATCCAGTCAGCCCTAGTCAACCATTCAATGCCCAGTCAGCATGTCCAGGTAGCCTCCAAGTAAGCAAAACGTCCATGTCAGCATTTTTCTCTCCAATAATTAGATCTGAAATTAAGCACATGAATTAATTGGGATAAAATTATGAATTTGAATCATATTAATTCTATAATTAATTTACACCCAATAAATTCAAAATATAATAAAATAGGAGAGTTGGTAACATTGAAATAGCAATAGGACTAAGATAGGGACTAAAAAGTATATAAAAATGCCCGATATCAGTAACTAATTTGGAGTTTTGAACCGTTAGCAGAACTAAGGCTTTCAGTTCTTTTTTCAAAATATTTTGTGAGGATTAACTCTTCTTGGATGCAATTTAAATCTACACCAAAATCAAACAAGACAATAATATCAAGGATGAAATATCATTAACAATGATTCTGACTTATACATGCCATTTTTGGAAAGAAATTCTTGAAATAAGATTAAGAAAAGCTTTTGAAATTTCTTTAGTGTTTTCATTTTCTTGTGGTTCAAGACTGAGGGGTTTTTCAGTCTAAATTTGAGCGATAAGTAGAGAATACAAATCTTGTTTTCTTAAGATCTTTAATTTAAATTTTTAGGTAGCTTATTTTGTTTTGTAAATCTTGTGTGGTAACATGTTTTGGTTTATTTTGAATTCTTTTTAGAATATTCGAAAGGTCGTATTTATTGGTGATAGATGTGGGATGTTTTGAAGTGGAAATCTTGGCATCTATGGTTTCTTTGAATTTGGTTAAATATTTAGCCTTGTTTTGTTCATCAGGAAGATCATCAATAATATCTATCAAAAGATCTTCTTCTTTGGTAAGGGTGTTTATTTCAAGGGTTTCTTCTTTAAAAGAGGATGAGATATCATCCATTTCTATTTGGTTAACTTCATCAGAAGATAGGTCTGAGTCTTCTTTTGCAGAGGAATTTAGAAGATTATTGATCTACTGAAGGGTATTCTTATCAAGGTTTAAGTTTCTAACCTTCTTGTTTAACCTACAATTAATGAGTCCTCAACGTTCATATAAATTGTATAGAGAATGGGATCATTTTGGTATACTTTTGACTCATGTTAGGGCTTTAACACCTAACTTTTGGGTAGTTGCATACATACCTTACTTTTAGGTTAAAAAATGTAATTTTTGGCATCTAATCTCTTTCTTTTTGGTTATAATTGTAAATCTTATAGAGATTATGTTTTTACAGATCCATGGCCGGGAAAATGATGGTGAAGCATGAGAAACTCAAAGCATAGGGCATAATGGAAAGAAAGCACCCAGAAGATGATGAAAATGGCCCAAAAATAAAAGCTAGTTGCTGCCTATCGCCCGCTTAGGTGGGGTACTTCCTACTTATGCGACTGATTCTCCAAAAGGCAGTGTTTTCTGCCACTATCTCACTTAGGCAGGCAACATGTCCCGCTTGACACATTTCAGCTTGCCACGTTTTCTGCCTAAATCGTGCCTAGGTGACCAAAAATCCCACCTATGAGGACCACCCATTTTTCTATCACATGTTGTCTTCTTTAAAATGCGAAAAGAAGAAAAAAATCAGGGTATTTTGAGTTGGAAACAAAGGGGGAACGCCAAATTGAGCTCCAAGGGCTAGGGGGATCAGCTTTTGGTGGAGATTGGAGTAATTTCTCTTCCACCTAACTTGGATTCATAGAGTTTTCTCTTCTCTTCTCTCATTTTCTGTATTTTGTGAACATGTATAGCTAAATTTCTACATTAGGATTGTTATAAACCCTAGTTTGGATTAGATTTTGTAAACCTCTTGACTTCTTGTGATCATTTGGCAATTAATGCATATTTATTCATTCTTATCTTCTTGTTTTCATTAAACTTGATTAATTTAATGGATTGTTTGGTGGTTTTGCTGCACTTGGGAGAGGAATACAAAAACCTAGACCATAGAATGAGTAGTGTGAGTTCTTGAACATTAAAATTAGGAGAATTGATTTGTTAATATTATAGGAATATAGACATTAGCCTCACATAATCATATTAAGGTTTGTGAACTTTTGAAACCTAAGACTACATAAGGAATTATGAGCTTTTGGGTTTAGTCTTGGTTGATATTTGGAAGAATTCATCTAAGCATTTCAGTATCCTAGATTGACATGTATGGCCGGTGAGAATAAGAGGGAGAAAGGTTGAAACCTATAAAAAGCATAGGGGGATTAGCAATCTTAGATTATGTTATTCTTCTGTTATTTTCGTATTAATCTTTTGATTTCTATTGTGTGTTTAGATTCTATACAATCATACATACAACTCACTTCTAACTTTAAGTTTACATTCTGTCAAATGAACCAATGCAAATTTGAATCATCTAACTAATACATTTTAATTTCTTGAGTAATTAGCAAGTTAATCCTCATGGGAATGACATTCTTACTTAATTTTCACTATACTATTTGTGCGACTAGTACAGTTGTCAAATCGCCAACAATAGTATTTTGCTTTGTGGCCAAGTTTTCAATAGGTAAAGCAAGTTAATTGTTTTTTGGGAAAATCTATAGCTGGCTTAGATTTAAATTCTCTTCTAAGGTTTCTAGGGTGTTTTGACCTAGGTTTTTGTAATCCTTTCTAGTTTGGTGTTCTTCAACCTTTTGTTTATGTTTGGGTCTAGGTTTGGTTTTGCAAGCCATCAAACCAAATTGTTTGTAGAAGGTTCCTAAATCTCTCTTATTTAAGGCCTTTTCTTTGCTAAGTTGGTGTTGGATTTTGTTATCTTGACAAATCTTTAGAGCCGTTTTTTGAACACAAGCTACAATTTAGCCATAGCTTAAATTTTGATAAGGGATATCCTCATAGTTGGTATGACTCTTAATTTTTTCCCAAACTTTGTCTCCTAATGATTTTGGAAGGCCAGCTAAAAACTTTTCTTTCCAGAAAGGTTATTGGCAATCGTCTCTAGTGTAAACACTAGTTAGAAAGGTATCACGATACCACTTAAAATTTGATAAGGTTTTGCACCTAAGGTTAGACAAAAGTTCAGCAAAATTGTCTTTTTATAGGGAAGGGTATCCTATGAAGTGTTGAACGATTGAAAATATTAACATAATAATAGCATCTAAAATTGGTTGACCATTATTGGTAATCGGAGTTCCGTCAACTTCGATTTTGACAGATTTTTCAATCTGGATCTTATCATGTTCAGTGAGGTAATTATCCCACCATCCTTTCAATTGTCCTAAAAAGCCAAAAACAAGAATGTGGAGGACAACTTCCTCAGAGCAGTCATGAGTAGTTTGGAAAATGGTACTAACCATAGTCATTTGATGAAGGATATTTAAAATGTTGGATTCAGATTCTCCATCTATGTTCCAAACATAAATGTTATTGGCGTCATAACACTTTTTTCTTTTATGGCTAGGTCAAGAGTAGTTGCCCTAGGATAATAGAGTTTTGTTGGATTTTTCCAATTTGTTTGTATTGGATTGATGTTTTGGACTAGATTCATTGCTACTACTACTATTGGTAGAGGCTTATTCTAGATTATTTATAGTTAACTTGGAACTTGAAGAAGAGGATTCTTCATGTGGTTTAATCTAATTTGGATTGATGTTTTGGTTTAATCTAGCTATTTCTAGAATCAAACTAGATTTTAATTATGTTTAACAAGCTTAGGTAAGCTAGCAGGTTTGAATATAGGTTTTTCTACAATTTTATTGGTAATACTAGTTTGGGTAATCTTAGGAGGGTTCTAAACTATGTGTTCTCCTAATTTCAAATAAGAGTTTGCATAATTGTTTTGTTCTATAATGCTCTGAATGTCTTTAAAATTAACATTGTCCTCGGCATTTTTAAACTTGTATGGGGAGGCAAATAAGGGTTGTTGTTTGTTATCAACTAAATTGGAAATTTTGAAGGAGGTAGCTCAGAATTGACTATTTCTCCTTTTATGGTATGCCAAGTAGCATTTACATTGATAGGGTTGGTAATGGATATTCTATCTTTTGATCCAAAGCATAGGCCTCAAACCAATCAAAAAAGAGAATATTCATTTGAACACTTTCATGGAATTTGTAGTATTTTTCTTGGATTTGTTTGGGAGTTGGACTTTTGTATTTTCCTAAAAACCATTCTTGTTTTTGGGTATATTGCTCATAATAAAAAAAAATTATAGAGATTTCTTGTCAATTTAGAAATCTTTGAGATGGTATTTATCTCCAGAGATTCATTCATAGAGGAATAAGATAGAGATAAGTTGGATTCTTGATCTTCTTCTTCTTCTTCTCTTTGATAAGTAAGTCTTAGTAGAGAAGAAGAGGTGTCTAATCCTTGAAGCTGGATACTATATGGGCTAGCTTGGGATGCTTGAGACTCATAGATAGTTTGAGTCCTAATGGTTGGCAAGGAGGAGCAGGATTGCCTATAAGGTTCAGGTAAGGCTGTCCTAAAATCCATGGAAGATCTAATAGATCTTGTCCTAGATATACTAAAGGAATTTCTCCTATCAAAAGTAATTCCTACAGTTCCATCTTGAATCTGCCTTATTCAGCTAAAATTTGGAGTAATCTGAGGTAAAGGAGGGGTTGCCTTTACTAATTTCCAGTCTTCTAGTAAGGTAACATCATCCCACTTAATGGTCCTAGGGATAGAAACATTAGCCTAAAAAGTATCGGTTAAGAAAATGGTTGTTTAACCAGTTTATCTTGGTTTAAGGACTTGAGAACTAACAGAGTTCATAAGTTTATATTGGACCCTATATAAAAGAGCTACAAGGATAGTTCTTGGCTTCATGTTGAAGCCATCAAGTTTGATGTTGAGCTTAAGAACATCCATAAGGTTGGTGTCATAAAGACTAACAGTCCTATCAAGATAACAATTAAAATTGATTGGTTCTACATGAAGACTGACTTCTACAATTCCTAAGATGGAATATGTAAAATCTAGATGCCTGGTGTCTCTAAGGCATATAAGACAAGAAACATTTAAACCTTCTCTAACAAGAGGTTTAATAGCAACTTGAACACATCCAATGTGTATAATTTTATATTTTTGTCTATGTTTAATCAAAGATTTTTCAAATAAGAGGAAAAATTCTTCAATATCTGGATTTACTAGGATGACATCTTCCACATATCTGATTATGTAATCAGATATCTAAAAGAAGTTTCCACTAGGTTTGTAAAGCTCATTTTTAGATATTGAAGGAATTTTCCAATCATCTATATTTTGATTAATGTTGTAAAAACGAATTTCTTCATTAAAGATGTTTGTTGTGGAAGAGGATGAACCTCTATCCAAGATGAAAGAAGAGCTAGGAACAGAAGAACGACAAAAAAGAGAAAAAATCTAAACATTATAAAAATTTGTAAACTCCCTAAGTTGATACCATAATAATCAGATTTCATAAGAATATAAGGATAAAAATCTAAAAATATTAAAGAATCTAATGATAGTATCTTAATATTAATATGATTCCTAGCCCTAGCCAACAACATTAGTAGTTTGGATACTTAATGAAGGAAACCAAACATTGCTGAATGGACTTACAACCTTAACCTTCGGGCTTTACTGCCTTAGCTAGAAATTAATCATGAATTTTCCTTCATCAATTATTACACAATATGCATGCTACAAGGCTAAAAACATATTATTTTAAGATATTAATATCATATTTCATTAATATTTTCAGATTTAAACTCATTTACCTACATCCTTACTTCCCCTTCAGGCTCTGATACCAAGAGGTTGAAAGTAAGGCCTTATATAATATATATATATATATATATATATATATATATATATATATATATATAAGGGGTTTGAGCAACTGTTGCTCCAACCCCTTA